>JADLZN010000719.1:0-267637 GCA_018155175.1 Sinocyclocheilus anophthalmus
GCTCGAAAGGCAGCCATTCACAAGAACATCAAGGTGAGTTTAATTTCATTTCAGAATCCATGGCTCAGTGAAAACATAAAATTAAAATTGTTATTTTCTTGATTCTGTTGTACTGCATATACAATATAATAATAATATATACTCATATTTTTAAATATGCATTTATGATTACATTTTATTTATATATGTTTATTCATAAATACAATTAATTTAATGTATTACCCTTTTTAACCAATTGCAATGTATGCTGAAAAAAAAGTGTAACCTGAAAATGGTAACATCTAAATTAACTGGCTTTATTCAAGTCAAATATATTATTTAATATCACTGAGTCAACCTAAATACAATATTTTATACCAACAAAATAAAATACTAATAAGTAGGTTACGTCAGGTCAAACAGCTCTGTAAGGTAAGTTGTGTGGTTGGAGATATATATAATATATAATGCACATAAAATTTACGCTACTCTTGCTTTGCTCTGAACTCGTTATGTATCTAAATTATTATGCATTTCTTCATGCATTCAGTCTTTAATCATTGATGTGGATGGTTGGCCTCTTTTATTTGGCTTCATGTTGGCTTAATTTAATTCCTAATTAAATTGTGAAACGAGTTTTACGATATTCTTCAGGAATGCAAAAGGAATTCTAACATAATTTGGAACTAATCATTAAGATCTTGAGTCAAACAAAATCCTGCTGAATGAACTGTGCGGAAAAAAGCAAAACATAATATAGTAAAGTTTATCCTATAGTGATTGATTCCATAGATGTTCCAAATCATGATAGAACGTGTATTAAAATGTATTTGAGTGCGCTTGCATGTGTGCTTGCATGGGTTCGATTCCCAGTGAATGCATGAACGGATCAGCTGTAAACCTTAAATGCAATGCAAGTCACTTCAAATAAACGCGTCAGCCAAATGCATGCGTGTAAATGTTTTTGTGAACACCTGTTGGCTGTGTGTGAGGTGTAATTCTGTGTTTCAGCGCTAGAGGGACGTGAAGGCTTCAGAAGTGCGTGATCATGGGCTCCTCGTGCTTGGGGCTGATTCTGATGCTCCTGGTCAGTTTTCGGGGCTCCGGCGGTGTTTGTCCACGGCTGTGTGCCTGCTCTGTGCCCGCTGAAGTGCACTGCACCTTCCGTGCGCTCGGGGCCGTTCCCGCAGGCATCTCCAAACAAGTCCAACGCATCAACTTTGGGTAAATCACTGCTGATTATCTAATGCACGGCAGAAACTGGAGGTTTATGATAGGATCATGCATCTGAAATATTAGAGTTTGCACACTTGTGAATATTTCTTACAGTGAGTTTGTCAGTCAAGTCACATTTATTTAAATTGCGCTTTATACAATACGGATTGTTTCAAAGCAGCCGCACAGTAATTTAACAGAAAAATTGAAAAGTTATTAAACTAATTATAGCAGCTCCACATAAGACAATATTCAACTCAATTCAGTTCAATAACTCTCGATGTTGTGAAGATTAGTGTCATTATCAAGCTCAATTCAGTTCAGATTTTGTTCTCATCTGATTATGAATTGTCTTTATACCTTTTTAAACATTTAAAAGCCCATTTCTTTGCACACTCAGACATAATGTCTTGATTTCAGAAACTATGCTCACTATTATTGACTAGGAAAAAAGATACAGTTAATGTAACGCTCATTGACACACTATATGGGGTAAGTTGTCACAATTTGACTGCCTAGTATAGTATTACAGCAAAATTTAAAATAAAGCAATTATTAGATTTACTGAAGAAATTAAGGGTAGTGCTGTTCAAGCTAAATCTCGGGTCTTTCATGCATGTAAAAATCATAAGTCTTACAAACCTGGCTTTAATAAAATACATTATTTAAACAGTTGTCAACTATATGTTTGAAATCATCATTTAAAACCACTGTTAGAGAGAAAATAAGCATTTGTACCATGTGACTTTGCTTAAAATCTTATAGTTGCTGAGATATAATAGACCTAGAGACAACTTCTCCATGTGACAACTAGCCCCGACCTTCCATAGTATATACGTGTACATAAAAATTAAGCATTTATATTTATAATATATTTATACTTATTACTCAATATGGTGTTTGTATGGCTGCCTCTGTGTGGAGCTCTAGTTTGCTGAAAAAAAAAAAAACTAAAACCAGTCTTAGCTGGTTGGCTGGTCTTAGCTGGTCTCACGGCCTGACCAGCTAAAAAAGTGGCCAAAACCCCTCTAAAACCAGCCAACAGACCAGTCTATCCAGGCTGGGAGACCAGCTAAGACCAGCAAACAAGCGTAGGCTCAACAGCTTTTAGTGTTTTTTTCCAAGCAGGGGTTGTATGTTTTGTTAGTTTTTCCTGGTTTTTGGTTTCAACACAGAGTTATTCCATATCTTATTTTTTATTATCTGTTGTCTCTGGGAGGAATCTTTCTGTCCTACCAAACCAAGTCATTGTTATGTGCAACTTTGCAATAAAGCTCTTTCTGACTTCTGACTTACGCATTTAGTATACGTTTTATTCAGAGTGACTAACAAAAGAGGAGCGAAAACAATTTGTCAAAGAGCCAACACTATTTGTACTATACAATGGTGATTTTTTTAAACACTTTTTACACTTCAGCATAAAGAAATAAACCCAAGTTTATGTTGAAAACAGTATTGGTAACAATTTGCTCTCTAACAGGTTTAACACTATAAATCACATCACAGACGTCTCCTTTGCTGGCCTTCGCAAACTAGAGCTGCTCATGATGCACGGCAACAACGTGCAGAAAATACCAGATGCTGCTTTTCAGGATCTTGTTTCTTTACAGGTAAAATCACAGTCGTCTGGTGAAGCACGTTAGTCCTTCATGTAGATCTAATCAATGAGCTCTAGCTTAAGTAAAAGTGACTTAGATAGGTAAATATAAGAAGAATGCAGCTGGAGGATACACTGATGTAATATTAAACAGACTCTGTTGGCTTGGTTTTGTCATAATGACTCGCTGTGTGTCCTGCAGGTTTTAAAAATGAGCTACAACAAACTGAGAGTCATTACTGGTCACACCTTCTCTGGTTTGACGGCTCTTGTTAGACTCCATCTGGACCACAACCGCATCGAGTTCATCCACCCGGACGCGTTCAGTGGGCTGACCTCACTGCGTCTGCTCCATCTAGAGGCCAACAATCTGCAAAAGCTCCATCCTGCTACTTTCAGCACGTTCTCGCTGCTGCGGCGTTTCCCCGTCTCCACCCTGAAGCATCTGTACCTCTCTGAAAACCTCCTCAGCTCGCTGCCCAGAAACATGCTGGAGAGCATGCCGCAGCTGGAGAACCTCTTCTTATACGCAAACCCGTGGAGCTGTGACTGCCGGATGAGCTGGTTACAGGACTGGAGCGTGCGAAATTCAGGTGCTTCAAAATGATCCTCGCACTATTTATTATCCGATCAGTATAAACTAGATCTGAAGCAGTTTGTGCAGCAGAATAGTGTTGAAGTTTGAGGTCAGTTCAGTTTGTGGGCTTTGGTTCTGTGAAAATAAAATGCAGCTGATCACATTCGGTATGTAAATCGATCACAATTCAATTTTAATAAAGAAGAATATCTTCTGAACTTCTATTATCACAAAAGACATATTTCGGGCAGTAAAAACTGTAATTTTGTGAAATATTATTGCAATTTAAAGTAACTCTTTTCTATATTAATATACTTTTAAACTGTAATGTATTTCTGTGATCAAAGCTGAATTTTCAGCATCATTACTCCAGGTCTTCAGTGTCACATGATCTCGAAACCGGATAATATGCTGATTTATAAAGTGTTAAAAACCTGTTTTGCTACTTATTACCTGTGATACTTTTTCTTTGATTCTTTGATTAATAAAAAGTTTAAAAGAGCAGCAATTATTCAAAATAGAAATCTTTTGTAACAATATACATTACTGTTCAAAAGTTTGGGGTCGGGAAGATTTTATTTTTTAAATAATTTAATACTTTTATTCAGCAAAGATATGCTAAATTGATCAAAAAGTGATAGTAAAGACTTTTACTGTATATATTGGTACAAAATAAATTATATTTTGAAAAATGCTGCTCTTTTGAACTTTTTGTTTATTAAAGAATCCTGAAAAAAAAAAGTATCACAGGTTTCAACATTGATAATAAATCAGCATATCAGAATGACTTCTGAAGATCATGTGACACTGAAGGGGGGGGGGGGGGGGAATCTGCAGTATGCTGCTGAAAAATACAGCTTTGATCACAGAAATACATTACACTTTAACACATACTCACAGAGAAAACAGCTGTTTTAAATAATAATAATATTTCACAATTTTACTGTTTTACTGTATTTTTGATCAATAAAAGCAACCTTGATGAGAGAAGAGATTCTTTCAAAAAATCTTACTGACTCCAAACTTTTGAATAGTAGTGTATAATAAACACGTATGTTTAGTATTTATATATTTTTTAGAAAATTATTTTAGGTGAAAAATGTATCTGCTTTTGTTTGTCTTTTTATCTTTCTTTCTTTAAGATTTAGAGATTTTTGAATATTAAAACACTGAGTGAAGAACAAATTCTGTCTTCTAAAGTCTGGATTTGTTTCATTTCCTAGGGGTGATGAAATGCAAAAAGGACAGATCGTTTTCCAGCGGTCAGCTCTGTCCACTATGTGCATCTCCAAAACACCTTAAAGGACCCCAAAAAAAAAAAAGAAATCTCAGATCAAAGAGTTGTTGCTTTTTGGGACAAAAACCCCAGCTATCAGCTCTCCAGGAAAGAATGTCTCACACGAGGATAACATGAGTGAACTCTTGCCCATCAACAGGATCAAACCACCTTTTGGAAACGTCTCCTTTGGTTTATCCGACGAGCATGGGACTAAAGTGGACTTGATCTGCCAAATACTTGAACCAAGAGATTCCACTAAAATCAGTTGGAATTATACAGAATCTCTGGAGATCGCTGCTAACGTGACTCTCTTCTTTGACCTGGAGTGTCCTGTGGACAGAGACAACTATGAAAGCTTTTGGAGGCTTCTTGCATATTACAGTGAAGTGCCTGTGCATCTACGAAGAGAAATCATGCTAAGCAGAGAGCCGGAGCTGAGCTACAGATACAGACAGGACATTGAAAAGGATGCTTACTTTTATACTGGTGTCCGAGCCAGTGTTTTAGCCCATCCATCATGGCTCATGCAGTCTTTCATGAACATCAAGTTAAACAGGCCTTATTCCTCATCCAAGAGTGTGAGACTCATTCTTAACACTCATTTGACTACCACTACAGACAAGGAGCCCGTCAGATCTTGGGTCATGATTGAGCATGACAATAAAACCCAGACGAGCTTCAGTTCTGTTGTGGGTGGTATGGTTGAAATGGACTGCCGTGTGCAAAGCTCTGGAAATGCAGCCGTTCGTTGGATGGCGCCCGACGGGTCGCAGATTAAAGCTGCATTCAGCTCGACCGACAGAGTGACCGTTTCTAGCAGTGGCAAACTTCAATACTTGTCGAGCACAGAGACTCGGAGTTCTATACTGAGTGGAACTCTTGATGTAGCTTATCAATCAAAATTGAAAATGACTTAAAAATTAGGGCTGTCAATCAATTTCAATTAAAGTGTAATTGATTTAATTATGTGATATGCTGGTCAATTAATCAAATTAATCACATTTAATCACATACATGAATATTTGCTGTGAAAAGGCCCTACATTTAGAGAATTATCCTATATTTTTTATATTAGTCTATATGTTTGGTGCAGACAACTAAATCATTGTATAAATCCCGCTATAAAAAGTGTTTTATAATAAAAATATAAATTATATACAAGATCCACCACACAGAAAAAAAAGTGTAATAGTATAATAGAGAAACAATTTTCTCTCAGAAATTGTTAGTAAATTACGCAATAGATAAGTAACTCACTAAATTAGATGTGAAATTTTGAAGTAGAAAAACTAAAACAGTATTTTCTTGTAAAACATAATTAGATTATATTATTATAAAAACATACTTGAAACTTTGGAAAAAATATGTATTTTTTTCCCGGTTTAAAAATTGGGGTCAGAATTTTTTTAAGAAATGTTTCTTAAAGTGAGCAAAAGTGACAGCAAAGACATTTAAAATCTTACAAAAGATTTCAGTTTCAAATAAATGCTGTCCTATTGAACACATCGAATTAATGATACATTTTTAAAAAGTCATTTTTTTTATGCATTTAAAATGTACTATATGAATTAAATAGTATTAATATTTGTAATATAAAAATTTTAAACCGTTATTTGAAAGTGTAATAATTTTTCACTATATTAGTGTTTTAATGTATTTTATGATTTTTCTATCAAATGACATGCAGGCCAAAGAAATCTTTAAAAAAAATCTAAAATAAATAAATCTTACAGACCCCAAGCTTTTAAATGATAGCCTAATGTACATTTAAAGTTATTATTAATAATAGTTAATATCAATAGAATTTACAATAGTAGTAATAAGCATTAAATATTAAACAATATAATTGATATTTTTCCAATTAATAATTGATATTTTAATTATTGAATTGAGGTGTTACACTGACAGGTGTGACCTAGCAGATTATCATGTCCCAATCTCATTCCTTCTTTGTTCTCTGCAAAAAATTGCTGGCCAAGCTATTTTTGCTGTGAATAATAGTCCTTTTAATAAAAATATGAAAACATGCCACATTTGCAATGGGGCACTCTTCTGCCACTCTCAATTGCCAAAGGAAGTTGTCTTTCAGGAAACAGGAAGTTGATTAGGTCAGAGGGTCAAAGGGTGATGTCCGATGGCTTTAGAGGAAGCAGTGGGGAAATGTCAGAGGAATGAATTACAGACGGCGCACTCGTACAGATGTTTATGAGTCCTGGACGCTCTCGTCATCTTACAAGCGTTGGCGCAACCCCAGTCATCGCCCCCTCAGAGAACAATGCACGTCGTCTCCTGTCATTGTGGCATCTCAGAAATGCTAATGAAATTCTGACAAACAGCAGACAAAAGAGAGAGAGGCGATCCCACTGACAAAGCAATCACATTCAATAAAACCTTCTTTTTAGTCTGTCATTTCTTGCCTGGTTTCTTTATGAATACTCAAACAGAATGAATTGATGTTATGCATACACGGAACGACAAATGCTTGAAGGAAAGGAAAAAAACAGGAGGAAGATGACAGAAAAAAAAACCTACATCATCTTTCTTCCCTCAACTCTTTGGAGCTTCCACAAGGGGCGGATGAAAAGAGACACAAAACGATTTAGCCATAGTGTAAAAACAAGCTCCAATTAGCTAATTAAACATGACAATTAGCCAGCGCGTGATTCAGCTGCCAACAAAACAATGCCGAACGTCTGCACGAAACACCTGAGGCTGACACAAACAAAAGACGTTCCATATCTTCCATTTTGTCACCTTTTTTATCTATCCTCCTCCACCTTACCCCATTTTAATATTATGTTTATTCATCCCTTACTAACGCAGCTCTTCTTTCATCACTATTTTAGGAGCCTTCAGCGCAAAACAATAGATTTAATTTCACCAAAACAAACAAACAAAAACAAATGTGTTCTCCCACAGCAAAGTAATGAATACAAAACATTTACAAAAGTACTATGGATTATTGACATAATATCATGGTAATACTATTGTTTGGATGCTAATATTACAATTAATATGGATTTCTTTGAAATACATCAGAGCAGGGGTTTTCAAACAAAAAAAAGTGTTTAAATATCAACAACAACTATGGAATAAATAGGATTAATCACATGTATTATTTTTTATTGGCAGTCATATTTTGTTTTAATAAAAAAAACACACAACAACAACCCCCCCCCCCCCCCCCCCCCATAAATAATAATAATAATAATATAATAATAATAAATAATACTACATACATACATCCATATCCATAAATCCATTACATATCTAAACCAGTATTTTATAGTAGTATTTTATTATTTTTTATGATAATTTTTTGTTATAAATATATTATTACTATTAGTAACAGTAGTAATTGTATTACTATTATTAAATAGTATTTAAAATATTTTTCCACAGTTATAAATTGGTCTTAAACAAAATATTTTAGCTGCCTGTAATCACATAAATTCTATAATATATATAATATAAGCATGGCACAGATATTATTACAAAGCAGCAGGCCAGCAGGTGTTTTACATCATAGCTGTAGCTATTCAATGTAGTTTAGCTCAGCTGGAACACTACTAAACAATGACAATCCAAGGAAATGTAATGTGACCGGAAATATTAATTTTTAACAAAGTACTACGGCATTTCCAACCAGAGAATGTAAGCAAGCGAGGAATTATAGAATAAAATTGCTTTCACTTACATACTCTCACATGCTGCTATCCGACAGCGCTACTGTACTATGGTACAAAATGGTAAACGGTAAAGAGAAAAGTACAGCAACTAACACACAGAAGACTCACATAAAACGCACGTGAGCAGACTCATCCAGATTTGATTTGACAGAGGTCACCACGAAACACAGCATGCTCAGTCATTCGAGCTTCATTCCAAAACATCTAAAGCCGCCAGGACAAAAATCCTCCCTGGAAGCCTGGGAGCACCTCATATTCCCATAACTCAACTCCAGTGGGGTCGGGCTCAGGTCTTCCCCCATTAAAAAGACCTAGGAGTCCATTTAAAGAGTGACAGGGTGAATGGAGCGAGTCCCATGACTTTTTCGACGGTGGCCTTAATTTCTTGCATCGGCGTTCTGGAGCTTTCCATTATTCCTGCCTGACGGGGGATAACGGCATGCACTCCACTCCGTAACAAGCTCCTTGACCTTTCCCTAGAAGGGATGGAGTATTCCGCCCCACTAACGGCTCCGTACAACCCGATTGCTTGCAGAGACACGCTGTAATAATATTTGGCTTGATATGTGGGAAGTTGAGAAGGAAGCTAACACTGTATTAGCAGCATTCAATTTAGTTCAGCTTATACCACAAGACTATGAGACAATAATTAAAAGAGCAGTTCACTCAAAAATATTAAATCATTTACTCACCCTCACAGTTTTCAGAACTTTTATGACTTTATTTCTTCTGTGGACTATAAAGAAGATATTTCGAGCAGATTGTCCAAGCAGCTTCTTTTCAATGAAAGTCAATGGTGAGCACAGCTGTCAAGAACGTTATCAAAACAAATTCTGTTCCTCACAAAGTTATTGCATGGCTTTAGAAGACTTTAAACATAGCACACAAGTCATTTGGATGGCTTTTAGGTTTCTTTTGTGTTTTTTTGGAGTTTGGTCACCATCTACTTTAACTATATGGAATATAACTGCGTAAACATTCATCAAACAGTCTTCTTTTGCATTTCATGGAAGTCAGTCAGTCATTAAAGTTTGGAATGACAAGCAATGATTTTTTCTTTTTCTTTTTGTGAACTATGCCTTTAAGTCAGCTGATACAAAAAAAAGAGTTGAAGTATTTTTAAGTATGAAGATATAACATTGAGATTCACACAATTGTTGTACTTCCAGAAACAGCTTGAGGACCATTTACTTCTCCATTATCAGGGTCCAAAATTAACACTCAGCATGTGCCAAATGAGAGTTAAAATTGGCTTTGGCGAGGACATAAAACTGAGTTACTCGCCAATTGGCTGGCAAGTTTATTAGAAGCTGCATCATAATGTTGGATTTAAGTCAAACTGTACGAATGATAATCTGACCCCTCACTGATGTACATGTGTACCATTCAGATCAAATACCAACACCGTCTGCTAAAGAACACATCTGCTGCAAACAGTCTTCTAATGACTTTTACCTTTTGGAAAAATGAAGCATCAGAAGTTTAACTAGGATGTCAAAACTCCATGTGGTGCCACATATGTGGAATGTTCCTCGCATTAAGCAACCATAGTGAAAATATGTAGAACAAAATCATAAGATGAGGTGCAGTTTTACTGAAAGATGAATACTGGTCCATTGTAAATTATGAAAAACTGATTCACAAAAATCTGTGCCGTTTGTCACTAAGATGCAAGGGAAAAAATAACAATAATAATAGTTAATGCTGTGAAATGTACTTTAATAATAATAACTATAACAACAGTTGATGTTAAAGGTATTTTATTAGTATTTTTATTATTAATTTGTTTAATTAATTTTAAATCTAAATATTTTAATAATTTGTAAGTAGTAGTAGTATAAATGCACTTTCATGTCCAATAAGAATATGTATGGTCTTTTTTTTTAATATTCCATTGGATTTTTCAATCCATTTTACCATTGGATCTTTCAATCATGCTGTCATGTGCTTGTAAGATTATTTATAAAGAAACAAAACAGCAATGCTGGCATTTGTTTTGCAGGTGTTCAAATAGCAATGCAAATGCAAGTGTTCACAGATTACCGGTGTATAAACATGTTAAATGATGTCTATAATAACAAATGAAGTAAAATTTGACTTTTGCAGTGGCAGCCAAAAAAAAAAAAAAAAGGTCATCCCCGGGGCAGAAGACTCCGGATTTGCAACACTGTAAGTAACAGCGAAAGGATGGCAAATAAGTCCAATCAAAGTCTACATGGTTTCAATAAGCCACTTACACCTCTTTGTATAAATTGCATGGGAGTGAATGAGTCTGGATCATGTCAGACAATCAATCATGTTACCTCTAGCAAAGCCAGATAAGAGAGTTACACAAAGGGAATCTATCTGACACCAGACACAACAAGAGCTGATACAACTTTATCAAATCTAACATTTGTTGTCACAAACACAAATATTTTATCATAAATACATACTTTATGCCAGAGGTGTTACCACTGTGCACCTTCAACCTGTCTAACCGTGTCTTGATTTTAAAATAACATCTTAAAGCACCAAAAGAATAGAACTGTGCTGTGTTTCCTGAAAAACAACATGGCTTTAAGACTAAATGATGCAACGGCAAGCAAAGCATCACTTCAGAAGCAGTAGTTAAGGATGGCAAATCTCAATTGCCCAAAGTCTCCAAAGAAAACAAAATGTTACCTTAGTGTATTTAAGACTGTGCCAACAGCCACAATTACTCCACCTGCCCACCTCACGACACTAACAAAACAGACGGCTGATCTGTAACGGATGCCTAAATGCATTACATACACACAACAAGACTGTATTCCTGTATATAAGACTGTATATAATATTCGTCATTATCATATCAGCGTTGGGGAAGCTACTTAAAAACTGTAGCTTACTAAGCTGCAAACTAAAGTAGTTAGCTACAATGCAAGCTAATTTAAAAGTAGGTAAACATAAATGAAGCTTAATTTAAACAGAGCTTGATTAAATGTCCTTGAAATAAATTACAGAATTCACTTGAACAAGTCAAATGTCTCTCTCTGTACCGGTTCATGTCAAATCAATTCCAAAACAACATGATTAAGTATAAATTCACCATTGAGAAGCCTGTTCAGCTAAAGATGCATTACTGTAGCACATGTACAGTAATTGTGATGCAACCTCCAGTAAACGGTGACCTGCTTGCACAGAAACAAAAGTATTACTGATTATTACATTTATTTATTGACTACCTGTAGGTGAATTTATCAAGGTTACACTGATCATCAACCCTCTGGGTTTCTTTTCTTTTTTTTGGGACCTGACAGATGCAGGAAACCACAGGAGGACAAGCGTCTCGTAAGTCACTGTGCATAAAATGAGTTAAGTTATTATTACCCACAACCCATTGCATAACTAAAGATACATTTGTACAGTCACAATCAAGCTAATAAAGTGCTGAGGGAAGATGCCAAAGATTCCAAAGTAGTTTCTAATGCATGAACTAAAAACGCGTCCCTAAGTATTTTAAAAAAAAAAAAAAACCTAAAACTAAAAAAAATAAAGAAATAAAAAAATCAGCCTTTTCTACATAAAAAAAAAAATAATAATAATAAAAAGTGTTTAAAATTTAAATATATTTCAATGGATTTTCCTATGTTGGTAATTTATTCGAAGTTTGACAAAAAAAATGTGTCTTTCTCCATTCAAGCAAATTGGATTCCTACTTGAATGACAAGAAAATAGCTGCCTTGGGCGTTAGCGAGATGGCCGCCAAGTCATTTGCTTTAAAATGGAATTTGGTATCAAATTAACCCATCCAATCCAATGGCCTAAGAACTGCAAACCAGTATTTACATGCACAAATAATCTGAAGGCTGTTGTGGACACATGCAGAAGTGGCATCGGGTCACATTGAGACTTCAGCTTAAATGTTTTATGTGCTTGTTGGGGCCAAAGTGACTGTCAGTACGTGTTAAATTTGCGCTGAGGCAGAGATGTATCTTGAGGATATTTTTCTTTGTATTGTGTGAGAATGTAAACGGACAGTAGGACGACCCTGTTTAAACAATCCTCCCGCAGGCCGTTATGTCTAGCTCTTTGGCAGCGTGAGTGTACGTGTGCGACTGAGTCAAGAATATGAAAGAGAATACATATTAAATGCATTAATGAGTCCGTGTGTGTGCGCACGACCATGTGTCTCTCTGCAGGCCATCTTGGCTATCCAGGGCTGAGAAAATGACCTCATTAAATATCATTGCATTAAGCCAATTTTATGAATTTAACATAGTCCCTGGACCATTGTTTGCCTGCAAATTAGATTAAAGCAACATTCTCTTTTCTGTTTGGGGTCTTTCAATTATTTTTGGAGGGCACTGCAGGCAGGGAACCTAATGAGCTGAGACAGCTTTCCTCCTTTCGACTGTGTCTACAAAAGGTCTGAGCCAATTAACAAATAGCTCCTCCCCATCAAGACAACACGACTTCCAGGGACAGCGGCTGTTAGCATAGCGGATCTCTCTGGCTAGCGTACCACCGGAGGACATTTGGACGGTCTCACACACTATCAAATGAGATCAACGTAGGTTTTTAGTAACAGCTGTGGTGTTGAGGAAACTACTTTGAAGCTTCCCAGGTTATAAACTAGGGCTGTGCGATATTGAAGAAAAACGCAATATGCGATACCTTGTTAAAAAATACGATATTCGATATGCGATACGATAATGCTTAAAGTGTGTAAAATCAGTGGGTGTGTGTTCATTGCTGTGTGCACTTAGGATGGGTTACATGCAGAGCACTAATTCCAAGTATGGGTCACCATACTTGGCCACATGTCATGTCACTTCACTAAATCAATTTCAATTATATTTTTAAATATTTAAAAATGAAAATTATATAAACAATTTGTTTCACATTCTTTCTTGGAAAAGAAAGAATCACTACAACATCTGAAAGTGACCAGCAGTGTTTTAGAATTACATAAAAAGTAATGTCACAAATCAAAAAATTTAATTTTAACATCAGTGTGAACATACAAACAAAAAAAATTAATGACACTAATTTGATATCATTGTAACTTTGCTTTCCATACACTAAGTACTTCTTCATATACCACAGCAACAACTATAGTCTGAGAAAGTTTTTTGGGTGTTAGTATCAATATGTTAGTCTTAAGGTTATCTATAAGGCAGAGTGCTCCAAAACAGTGACAAAATTCGCATTTAGAAGATATAAGCATTCAAAGCTTTGCAGTTCGTCACTTCCGCCAAAACGGATCAACGATTTTGATGACGTCACCCTGCACTTCAGCTTCTCATCAGATTTCCTGTCCAATCAAATGCTCTCTAGAATACGAAGCGCCCGCCCCCTACACTATAAAATAGATGCTCGCTAAACGCTATTGGCTATTTTAAAAAAGGGCGGGGCTGCTTGATATGTCCCGCACTGTCATCCTGTTTCAGTTCAAATTACGTCAACACATAGAGTAACGCTGCGTGTTTTCTAAGCATTTCAGGGGACCTTTAAAGGCAAGTGAACAGTCAGTAAAAAAAAAGAAAGAAAAAGGAAAAAAATAAAAACACGATTTACAAGCATAGATAATATAAACAGTAGTATTCAGGAACAGAAATTTAATAATTAAGAGTAAAATAACACTGCATAGTGTTCACTGTATGAATTAAATTTAGATTCATCTTTATTATAGCCGTTTTGTTAGCATTAGTGACATATTCAGCAGCACGTAATTTTAGGCTGCTGTCCCTTTAAATCCGAATGCACGGATCCAGTATAATGATACACACATCCGATTTCTTTCTCAGCCGTTTACATTCATTTAAAACATAACCGACTGCGTTTACGAGAATGATCGTCGAGACTGGTACTATTGACATAATTTTGCGTGTATGTGTCTGTTCAAACATGAGGAGATGCGAAAGACAAATCAACTCGGTGTCCACGCGCCATCTGAAACGCGTCTCTGTGTGTGCGCACGCTTCAGGTGTGAGTCAGACAGCAAAACGAGACAGCAAAAAGTTGTTTTCTGCAACTTACTGCACTTAACTCTTTTTAACATCAAGCAATTCTCTGCATCGAACTAAAACTTTGACCTTTTGATTTAAGTAGCCCATTATTAAAATGATTCAGATATCGCACGCACTTGCGATATTGCATATTGGATATTACAGCAGCCCTATAATAGCTAATTCTAACTTCAAGTAGTTACAACATTAACGAAAATTCACTCAACATCTGTTATCATTTACTCACCCTTGTGTCGTTTCAAATCTGTAAAATGTGTCGTTTCAAATCTGTAAAACTGACTTTCTTCTGTGTAACACATAAGATAAGATGTAGGTTCACTACAAAATACTAAGAAAAAGTAGCTTCTACTTCAACTATGAAATCAAAATTGACCATCTAATTTCTTAATGAACATTCCATGTCTTATTCTCGCAATATTGCATTGCAACTTCCACTGAAACTTAAGCCATGCAGGTTAGATAGTGTTATTTTTGTTTTTTTGCAAAATACAACCAATTTATCTTTTAAAAGCAATCTCACACAATTAATGAAATAAATAACCACAGAGTCAAGATGAAAAAATTAAGATGTAAAAAGAGATTAGGTGACAACTCATTTACAGCTGAACCAAATGCCTAAAATGAATCCCATTTGCGCTTTTAAAACAAACAGATTCACTATAAATAGAATTTGAACCATTTAAACAAAAAAAATTACTAAAAAGAAACTTATTTGAAACAATATCTGATTTTAACTATCCAAAGTAACAGATTCACACACATAAAGCATCTGATTTTAACCATCTAAATGAACAAATTAACTCAAATGAAACTCATTTAACACCAAAACAATAAGATTTACTATAAATTGATTGCACATCCAAACAACAGAGTTTCTAAAATGAAACTTCGCAGACCATCGAAAAAAACTCACACACACACACACACACAAATCTGATTTGAACCATGCAAACGAACACTTTAACTAAAATGTAAAAAATGTTGAACCATCTAACCAATATGATTCACTAAAATGGAACAGATTTACAAATACTACAAATGAGAGAGAGGTAAGTCTAATAACGCATGTTTAAGTATCTCTGCTCACTCCGTATAATCATGTGAATGGTAGAATGTGCCTGCGTACAAAGTACTCATAGTTAGTTACTGCTAACAGCTGATTTTGAGGAAGTACAGGCCTTTGAACCAGGGTAGTTTGCAGTGTATGTGTTGTGTTTGTGTTTCCAAAGTCCTTAAACAGTACATGCATGTATAACGTGTGTGAATGAATGCATACATGAAACTACCTGCATGTGCACATGCATGTATGTGTGAGCCCAGGGACTAGGACCGGAATGTCATTTTAATGAATGTAAGGCTTGGTTATGGCTGAGTAAGGCGCCCAATGAGGCCCTTGAGGCTTCAGGGTGACACAGAGAAACAGTCAGGACGACAGTAAATGCCAAACAGCCAAACTCAAGGGGATAATAAAGAGAAGCAAGCCTGTTAACTTATTTTTACCACTTTTTTCCATCTTCTCCCCACAGACTTTCCTGTGGCCCTGCCCAGTAAGCATACATGTGTTGCCAATATGTTGGCTGAATGCTGTTCTAATGTGACAACAGGTCAAGCTGGAATGAGCAAACAATCTATGATACATCAGTTCGTTCTGGTTCTCAAATCTGATTGGTTGAGAACCGTGAGATATTGTACTGGTATCGCTACAGGAACACCCTTTCAATTTTGTATCACTCTGCTTGTTCTAGCCGGGTCTATGTTTTCTTTTTTATTATACACTGACCTTATCGTAGTGTACGTTAGTTAATATAAGAAGAAACTTCTAGCTTCGCGGTCTCTCTCTCTCTCTCATTTTGATGCACGTCTTGCCGCATTGTTTCTGTCTTATAACCTCATTATTTCTCACTATTAACCTAACTGAAGCAGCACATGACATTGATACGAATTCTAAAAGTGACATGTATGTTTAATTGTCAACTTGAGCTTTGAATCCGTGGCGTAAGTAAGTAGTTCTGCACAAAAGAGGGTTTTAAAAGACACTCCGTTGTTGTTTCTTATGTATTTACACACTCATGCTGTCAAACTGTTGTATAAATGCAATATCACTCGAGTACGAGAGCGATCCCTGCTCTAGATCCTCTGTGATTGCATCGGCTCGTGCCTCTTGCTAATCACAGCCATGCTGATATAGAGCCGGTATCGCTCTCGTACTTGAGTGATATTGCTCATATATTACATGGCAGTCTCATTTTACAGATTTTTTTTTTATTGATGTTTAAGTGGTTGATAGGAAGTAAAGGCATGTATAAGGCAGTATACTGCCTTATACATAGCTAATCAGTTTAATCCCTAATAAAGAGAATCTGAATGTACGGAACAGCTACTGATAAATCTAATAATTCATTTTTAAGCTGCTCAAGTAACACTCTTCATTCTGATGCTTGTGTGTATCTTTGTGTTGGATGCAGGTCCCAAGGGTTGTTGCATAACCTAAAAAGGTGCTGGCTGAAACAAAGCCAAGCATCTTGTGTCATTGAAGGCTATACTGGACTTCATAAATCTGAAAACAAAAAAAGTAAAAAATAACAGAACAATAGCCCACAAGCAAGCTGTAGGTCAGTCAGCACAAACCAAAAGTCCATCAAAATGGCCCACGCTAAGTATAAATCACACCAGGAGGGATTCATCCAAGAGGAGGATCCATCTAAAGAACCCAGCACAAAATCTCCACATCTCCATGTGAGTCAGACGCTGGGCTGGCTAGATCTGCGATGAAGGGTTATGAGAGTGGACACGGGCCCAATGACTGTCTGCCAAAATCCATCTTCACCGACTCACAGAGACAGAGAAAAGATAAGACCAGACGAAAAAAGAGGAGAACAGTATAGATCAGAGGAGAAGAGGGACGAAGAGAAAATAAGAGAGAGACCATATAATAGACCTGGAAAGAATACAAGTAACAAAAGTAAAAAGTAAGAAAGAGTAGAGAATAAATAATGAAGAGGACAAAAAAAAAAAAAAAATTAGAAAGAACAAGTAGAGAAACTTTGGTGATGAAAATGGAAAAAAGAAAAAAAAGAAAAATGAGAAAATAAAGGGAGAAAAAAGAGGTATAAAGGAAAACATAAGAAATTGAAAAAGAAAAAAAACAAGAAAAATACATGAGAAACAGACAAGAAAATAACAAATAAAAAGACAAGAGGAAAAACAGAAAAGAAAAGAGGAAAAAAAAGAAAAGGAGAATAGAGGGTGAAGAGAAAAGAAAAGGAATGTAAAGAAATTAAAAAAAGAAAAGCAAAGAGCGAACAATAAAAGACGTGAGAAATGAGAAAATAGAACTGAAGAAACAAGTAATGTGAAAAAGTAAAGGCTAATGAACGAATGAAAAGAGATTAACGAAGAGGAGAGACAAGATATGAGAACTGAAGAAAAGAAAGGAAAAAGAAAAGAAAGTAGAAAACAGTAGGGCCAAAAAAAAAGAGATGGGAAAAAATAAAGAGATGTGAAGTTAAGAGATGAGGGACAAAGAGAGAAGAGAAGAGTAAAGAAGAGATGAATTGAGGAAACAAGAAAGCAGACGAGGCAGTGTCCAATGATTCTAATGAACTATTATATGTCAGTGTTGAAATCACTGATGGGTGTTGCTCATGACATTCCTGCAATTAAAGCAGAAATAAAGTGACGTTATGCGTGACATCAGCGGTGGAGACCATCCAAGACACGCCAAGACATTCAGGGCCGGGCACAGAATGACATCAGCGCCAAGTATGGGACATGCACATTATGTCACAAACACTGGCCATACATCAGCTGCAAACAGAGCACGGGTGTGATCGATCTCCTCCGGGACGGCTGTGAAAGGGATGAAAACTAACCCACCCCATCCATCCCCCACCAACCCCTGCTCTCCTCAGCACACTGTAGACATAAATATCGTTTCCATTCTCTTCTGTCAAGGTCGATTCTCCCTACCTTTGAAATCAACACCATCCAGGGAGGAGAGGAAATACTCAGCGGCCGGTTTAAATCAAACGCCAGATCATGATAACAATATGGACTGAGAGGAGACACAAGATGGGTTTATGCACCATCAGCAGAAAACAGAACACTTCCGTCCCGGCCGGATACTTCGTTTGCCCTCCTGCCATGGACTCTCTACAGAGATTCCTACTTACAAGTGAGAGCGTACGTACATAAGTTATAGCTTTACCCAAGTATACCCAGAATGTTGTGCTCCGTTCTATTAAATGCTGACCGTCGGTAGATGGCACTTCTTGTTCTGCTAAACTCAAGTAACTCAATATTTTAACAATTTAAATTAACATTTTTTAAATTAATACATTTACACAAAGTTAGGTTTCCTGTAACAATGCTTTCCTACATAACTTTTCACATTGCAGTATTAGGATTCACAAACAAATGACTAGTTTTTTTATATTATTAATTGATTTTATGTCTGGAATACTCCCAAAATTATTGGAACTGAATCAAAAGAATCAAATAAGGATAACGATCATATTCAGCCCTTCTTGTGATAGCATAAAACACTGAATCAAATTTCATAGGATGGTAAAGTACAAAAACTTGTAAACAAGCACTTGAAGCATAGTCAGTAAAATCAGTGTAAACTTGGACCAGATCTGAGAAAGGTTGCAGGTCTCGCAGCTAAGAAACGCAAGAACCAAAACCATTTTAGTGAACAAAGTGTATCTACAGAGCAACAGTACAGCAGAAACCAATCGGCTGCTAATGCGGTGAGGAGACAATCAAGAGGGTGTAAGCACCATCTGAACTACCTGAGGGGATCCCAAACAAGCTCTCACAGCCTCTGTGTAGCGAACGTGTCATCTTTATCATGTCTACAGAGAGACAGACAGAAAAAGAGGGAGACAGACAGAGAGTGCTTGACTGGGTCATGCTAGAGGCCCTTAACAGATGTGGAGAGGACTGAGGTATCTGACTAAAGTAATCTGACAAGACAGGCCTCCCAAGCCCCGTCAGCAGCTCATGGGAATAAAACCCTGCGGCCTTCTGTTGCACGAGCATGTGCGTTTGTGTTTACATGTCTGTGTACGTGTTTCCCACCTTTGCATCAGCCATCGAAGCAACAGTAACGTGCCTGTAACTCAGTCAGACGCCACTGACCCTCAAGGACTTTCGGCCTTAGCGAGTGTAACAACCGAAGGAGAACAGAGAGAGAGAGAGAGAAAGAGAAAGAGATGAGAGTGTGTGTGTGGTGTGTGTTGTGTTGCCTTTTATGTGGTTTATCTGCGACACAATTTGTAATAAATAACATGGGGTAGGACATAGGTATTACAAGGAGAAGGTTATTTATGAGGACATTTTCAGTGTCCCAGTAATTCAAAAGGCTTATAAATAATTCAGAAGGACTTTTTATGAAAATCTAAAAATGCAGAAGTTTCCTGTAAGGGGTAGGTTTAGATGTAGGGTTGGTGTAGGGCAATAGAAAATACGTTTTTTTACAGTATAAAAACCATTACGCCTATGGAGAGTCCCCATAAAAACCATAAACCAAACCTTGTGTGTGTGTGTTTGGTGTATTAGGTGACACAAAATTCGAAATAACACCCAGAATATCTTAATATTTGGTATGTCAATCTTGCACTCAAGCTTAAATGAACAATACAAATAAATTAAGTAAAATAAATTAAATTAAAAGTATTTTGATTAATCTCTATAATCTATGAATCTTCAATTCTGAAATATGAATTGACTATATTAAATATTAATAAATTATATTAACAATAAAAAAATATTACTAAATTAATCTGAAATATAAAGTATATAAATATCCATGCACAAGAACACAAGCACTACAAAATTAGGAAGTTTGTAAATCAGAAGTGCAAATACACACACACACACACACTGCATAAACTATAAGCAGATACTTTGTGTTTTATGGAGCTTGGCTGAACAAACAAATCTCCACCTGCGCGACTGTTTTGTGAGATGTCCTATTTTCCTCCAGCCACTCTTAAAAATGCCTCGGGGTCCTGCGACTGAACCTGGCAAAGAAGAGATATGCTCTTTGAGGACAAAGAAAATCGTTATTGTGAGGGTCGATACATCGGTGGAACGGCTCGTGAAGAGAAACTACCTCAGAGAAACCACAGCAGCGTTTCACAGCGCCGCTGCTACATTACCTCAATAATGGAGTAGAAAGAAAAGGCAGCTAATCAAGCAGGTAAATAAGCTTTTAGTCTGTAACCCTCAGAGCTTAAACTCAACACCCGCTCCGAGCACAAAGCATCAGCGCTGGAGTACCTCTCTCTGAAAACTGCAATTAACAATTATATACTGCACAGTAATATCTGCTGAGGTCATTAGGAGATAGATGGACTGATAGAATAGGTCGGTCAGTCTGAGATGAGAGACCTGTACCTTAGAGGCATACCGCAGGGTGTGTACGAAGTGTGTGTGTATAAGCACGCAAGTGTGTGTGCTGAACACACGTTAAACATAGCCAGACAGAACATTAAACATAGCCATCGATCTATAGAATGATACATAGAACAAACAATAGAGAGAGTGATAAATATAACCATTGACAGAACAGATAGAACATAGATAGACAGAATGATAGAATGGCAGAATGATAGTTAGCTAGTGCAATAGATAGAACAATAGAAAGATAGATGGACAGAACAACAAAACGATAGACAGATAGAGATAGAACGACATAATGAACGATAGAACGACATAATATCGACATAACAAACGATAGAACGACAGACAGACAGACAGACAGATAGATAGAGACGACATACCAACTATAGAATAGATAGATAGAACGATAATATACAGACAGACAGACCAAAAGCAAAACACTAGGTAGAACGATAGAACGACAGATATAAACGATAGAATGACGAACAGATAAGAATGACAGAACTAGAACGACCGATAGAACGCTAGAGAAAAGATAGAACGATAGAAAGAGATAGAACGATAGAACGACATAGATAGATAGAACGACATATAGATAGATAGAACAATAGAACGACATATAGATAGAACGATAGATAGAACGACAGATAGATAGATAGATTATGGATGGATAGATAGATAGATAGAACGACCGACAGCTAGATAGATAGATAGAACGACCGACAGACAGACAGAACGACAGACAGATAGATAGATAGATAGATAGATAGAATGACCGACAGACAGATAGATAGAACGACCGACAGACAGATAGATAGAACGACCGACAGAAATGATAAACGACAGACAGACGACAGACAGACAGACAACAAAAAGGAAAGATGAAAAAATAAGGGGAGACGGACAAAAAAAAAGGTTCAAAATGTAAGCAATAAAAAAACAACATCAAGAAATAAA
Source organism: Sinocyclocheilus anophthalmus (assembly GCA_018155175.1). Taxonomy (NCBI): domain Eukaryota; kingdom Metazoa; phylum Chordata; class Actinopteri; order Cypriniformes; family Cyprinidae; genus Sinocyclocheilus; species Sinocyclocheilus anophthalmus. The sequence continues at coordinate 21,695 of JADLZN010000719.1, forward strand.
GGACAGACAGACAACTAAAAAAATTAAGGAGAGAGAATGAAAAAATAGTGAATCAGGCCTAAAACACTGTGGATAAAAACATCTGCTAAATAACTACTTACTAAGATACCTCTCTTTTATAGAAGCACACTCATTTAAACACATAATACTGTACATACTCAAATTAAGACAGGGATGTTTTAAGCAACAGATACACAGACAAAAAACTCAAAGCAAAAGATAGAAAGGACCAAACAAAACCAGCTAAAGTAAGAATGCCTTCGCTGGTGGCATTCAATCAACACGACATTATGCAAATATGCACAGTCGTAGTGTGCTGCAAATAATTGGCAGCATTGTAAACAGTAATCACATTTAAGAAAGAGCGAAAAATAAAATAACAGTATTTATATCAGAGCGATGCCTAATCCGATAAGCCCTCTTCATTTACTCAGTCAGAGCGCTAAACATGTTTTCTAAAGAACACAAAGGTGACGCTAACACAACGCTTCTATTTCCACGCAGCTAAGATGGTGATAAAGAGACATTTATCACTTTTATTGTGCCTGTCTGCTCGCTATAATTAATAGTAGACGATAATTTGATCTTTTTCGTCTTTTCATTTCTTCTCTTGACAGCTTTCGGCACTAAGTAAAACTGAGATGAGGAATCTGTACCTTAGAGGCATACCGCAGGGTGTGTAAGAGCACAAATGTGTGTGCTGAACACACGAGCCAACAAGCACCTCAGTCCAAACTGAACTCCAAGGATTTAGGGTGTAAAGAACCTTTTTCCACTTACAAAAATGCAGAAATTAATAATACTTTAAACAAAATCATTTAAAATGATGTACATTCACATCATATCAGTGTTTTATCAGAGTCCACCTATGGTACTTGTGGTAAAAACACTATTAATTTCTTTAAATGGGGTAAAGGTACGACCAGGCAAATACTACTATTTTTAGGACACTGTTAGTGACCAGGAAATTGGGCACTTCAAAAATAGCATTATTAACCAAATACTTACGGATTTGCGTAGTGTTACATCCATACCTATAGGAGTCAGTAGACCTTTACTATGTCCGTTATTTAGGAGAACAAATAAGACCTAGCGAAACTTCGACACGACTTCTACACATTTTCACATAAAGAACAAACCAACAAACCGTTTAATAAGGCTCCTGCACACAAAGTGCATCCAAGTAAAGGATGGAAAGTTGAATCTTACCAGGAATGGGAGGCAGGAGTTGACGAAATTAAGTTGGTGATTGGACTGATTGTGGCATTGTCAAAACTGATGCCAGACCCAACAGACAAGGAGCGGTTTAGTGTCAGATGTGACAATCTACACTGAGTGAGCCTTCTCAAACTATCAGCCAGGACTTGATCCAATTAAGAGGTTAAATAAAGAGGCCGCACACGAAGCCTGTGGCTTTCAGAAAAAGAGTGAAAGAGAAAGAAAAGAGTCGCTGCCAAAAATACTAGCATTGAAAAACTTGTGAAGTTGGTCCCCCCCCCAAAAAAGCGTCCCCTAAGGTAGTCTTGTGGTTGAAGCTAGTTACACCCATGATGCGGACAAACATCCAAAACACAAAAATGGTTACTAGGTATATGTAGAGAAGGCAAAAAGAAAACTCTTTCACTCATTGGAACCATTGCTTTAGAGCAGTGTATCTCAATAAGAGTATTCGCAGCAGTGAAGGTAGGAGAGTGCTGGACTTTCGGCATCAACTTTCGGTTTGCCCCGCCACTCACTTGAAGATGTTCAGGCTAGAGCCGTGCACGGGCCTCAAATATAGGCCCTAGATCGGCCCTGGCCCGAGACGCTCAGGCCGTAGCCCGGCCCGTGTCCGACAAGCTTATCAGAATTACCGGCCCGAGTCCGACTCGAGCCCGTCTTTTTTCCCCCTTCTCCCAAAACAGCTTATACTACCGTTTCAGCTATATTAAAATAGTTCAGTTTTGTATGTAATTGCAAAGTGATTATATTTCATTTCGTTTTTTTTTATATTAAGTTAATTTAGAAAAACGTTTAGAGCATTTTTTGGTCGTTAAATATACGTTTTTTTTGTCTTAATTATGAACAAGCGGCCAGCGGCAGACAGTGAGCCTATGTTTCAATTTAGTCTTCTCAAATCATCACGACTTTCCTAAAATAAAATCTATAGATATAAAACAGACGTTAAGCATATACAATGTTTTAACGTTAACCTAGATAAATGTGCGCTATATCCAATAGTTTGTGCAGAGAGTGGAAGCTAAAGCATGCTTTGCAGGACATGGAGGCGCCAGCGCGATCTCTTGCATTTTTTTCAGTGGATACGCCATAATTTTTGCTCATAAAAGTAAGAATAATACATTGTTCGGAATTGTAAAGGGTCTATTTTTATTTGTGTGCATTCACAATATCAACAAAATGTTGTGCTTTTATAAAATAAAGAAAACAAACACGATGCACTTTCTGCCGTCTCGGTCTTGAACAGGAGCGATTCAAAAAAAATGAACCGAAACTCAGCGAATACAAGCCTCACAGACATGATAAATATATCTAAAAGTTTTCAATTACTACTTACGAATAAAATTTTAATAAATGTTTTGTTCAAAACAAAAACTCTTAATTAGAATCAATCCCAAGATGATTCTCTCTAAAGCACGTCTGTAATAGATGGGCGATCGATCGGCAACTTCATCCTTGGCGACACCGACTCAGCAAACACAGTTTATTAGTAACTAATATCAAGATCTCTTAATATTCCCCCAACACATTCATGCAATCTTTGTGGCAAGCTTAAGGCTATTGCGTGCATTTTAACGCAGATCTTTTCAGCTGCGCTGACTGCACGCTCGCTGCTGCTGGACACTAAACACCGTCTAGCCGCTCTTGACAGTCGCGGCAGCATGGTCTCGTGTTGTTTCCACCAGCACGGCAAAAAAAAAACAATTTTCATCACTAATTGATGGATGTCTAAAATATAAAAATAAGGAGAAGCCTAAAACAAGCCCGATGCCCGGCCCGCGTCTGAACTATGACGTGAAATTTGTCCCGAAGCCCGGTCCTAGGGGCGTAAGAAAGTCGGGGCCCCTTGGGCCCGGGCTGAAATGCAGGGCTCTAGTTCAGGCAAAAGGAAACACCCATACTATGCAGCAATCATCCTTAATTGCAGAAATGCAAAACATCTCTGGAGAGAACCTCAGATTATTAAATTCGAAAGTGCTTTCCATATTTGGATCAACATAGGCCACATTTGTGAATGCACATTTTCTGCAAAAGTCTTACAGACTGCAACTTACAATCGCAACTTCATTGTGCTGTTACTCCTTTTGATCCGAATTTCACAAAATTGGTCAGCTCCCGACAGCATCAGGTGTTTTATTAATGGTGAGTATAATTATTGATTTATTTATTTCAATGAATGTAATCGATTAGATATCATAATATTTAGGCTATAATAAGCTATTATAAATCTGGTTGGTTTGTAATGGTGACATAATATGTAAATGATATGCGTGTGGCCCGTGAGACTTGCACTTGGACCATAGTGCGGCCCAGTGAGAAAAAAAGGTTGAGAACCCCTGCTTTAGAGTGTTTTTGAGGGTACTAAAGCAGCAACAAACTTAATTGCGGACCATGTTCCTCCTGAGTTCTACTCCACTTAGACCATAAAACTCCATCAAAATACTCTGAATGTATTTCAAATGGCCAATATCATTAGAAAATCTATGTTATGTTTCTATGCTCCCTGCATAGTTAAGATGCCCGACTCTTGGCATCCATTTAGGAGCTCGTACAGATTTGGCTGGGAAACTAATATAGCCATCAGTATGAACACTGTTAGACACATTTGGGATATGTATCCATCGTGCAGGGCAGAAGGGCTGGTGGAGGAGAGCGAGCCAAGAGACTGCTGGAGTCTCAATTAGGGAGGTGAGGGTTAGGAAGGTGGAAGAACCACGAGTCCTGGCAGGATCATCCGCAGTGGGCCAAAAGGTGACGGGCACCTGCTGCTGCGGCAGCCGCTGTCATCCTGTCAGGACGTTTCTGCCTACTCATCCAGAAGCACCCCTTTGCCCCTGTCACTCTGTGTCTAACGCCTACCTGCTTGTTGGAGGAGATCGACAGAGGTGCTAGCTGGCGGACAGACAAGGAAAGAAGAGGGTCACACAGTTAAGACCTGCAAAGGTTAAGGTATGGCAATTAGGTGGCGGGATCTCAGTCCAAACCAACTCCGAGAGTTGTGGTACAGAGCCCAGCCAGATGGCCTTGGGGGAGGGAGACCCGGGCTACCTCGCTCATCCGTTGCACTGCCTTGCTTTCAAATTAGACAAGCCAAAAACGAGCTATTGACACAGCCCACATCAGTCTTTGTGGTTGCTCCTGGTGCTTTTCTTGGCACAGGTTCCCAACATGAATTTTATTGTGCGAATGCAAGGCAGACACACTGAGGAAAAGATTGCAGTCATATTTCAGTAACCTACAGTCGAGGCCATTTCGTTCTTGTCATGTTTCTCCACCCACTTTGTCTGAAAGGAGAGGACACAGCGCAGAGGTCAATAGAGCCAAATAAATGAACGGCTTGTAATGAAGTGAGAGGGGGAAAAAAGAGAGAGAGATGGAGGAGGAGAATGAGAAATGACAGGATTGAGTGTGCAAGAGAAAACAAAACAAGCATACCTAAGCAAGTGAACAAAGTGGGGAAAAACTAAGAAGTTATTTGGAAAGGTGGATTTAAAAGTGACCTTAAGACTATATCCCAAATGCTGCCCGCAGCCCTTGCAATCCTCTATCGAATCCCTAAATTGTTGACATAATAACAGACTGTTGGGTTGGAGTCCACTGTGAAGTCAACAACTGGTGTAGGCGTCTCATTGAGGGGCGCATCACGAATAGTCCTCTGAATCATAAACTGACTAAATGGGATACCATACAGTCTCATAAACTTAACAGATATGTGCAATAGAAGGCTGCAATACTGCAAGTATACATAAAGTGAACCATTTGGCATTTGGGATAGGGTGGAAATTCCATGTCAGGCCTTTTGGATGGGCAGAGCTTTAACATATCCGAAAATATTTATTTGTCAGACTAAGTGGCTTGGATCAGAGAGTCAATCCAATACTGGCACAATAGGCCTCTGGTCAATAACTTGAATCTTTGTGTCTTAAAAAAAAAACAATGAAGAAATGAGCACACAGCATAGAAAGTAATTTTGCGATTCATCCCAATTGTGCTAACAAATGGAGGGATAAATATGTTATTGGGAAACAATTAACCTCCCGATGTATCTTATAGACTTTAAACGAAGCATTTCATCCCTCTTTTCAAATGTATCGGAGCTCAAACTGTTATCTATTCATTTCCAGTGCAAGGAAATCTGCTTTAATCTGCTGGATTAACCCCTCTGTGCTGTTTTCGTCAAAGGAAAACTAATGCTAGATGGCTCCCTGAGTGCACTCTGAACAATCGAGTCTTCAAAGAGGAAGTAGAGGAAGGATAAAGAGGAAGTGTCAATGTCAGAGAAACCTCAGAGCTGCCTCTTGATTTGATAAAGCAAGACTGTGCAGAGGATATACAGTATATGATGTTCAATATCTTAGCATGATTAGCATATGTACATCACTCCTGCCACAGACTTAACTACAAGCCTGTGAAAAAAGGCAGACAATGCAAATACCAGAACAGATCTGTGAAACGAGTCAATTAACTTTAACTTTTATAGCCTTTCAAATGGGCATTTTAAAGCTAAAGTATCGCAGAAAGTCTTTATCAAGAGCATTTCGTGAACACTAGACGCTTGTCCCGTGGTTAAGCTCAATTACCATCAAGGAAAGCGCAGACAGCCAGGGTCACGACCACTGAGGGTCAAAAAGTCAACACATCACAAGAGAATGGCCAACCTCTTAAGACAATCAAGTACTAGCATTACACCACAAGAATCAGAGCACAGGCCTGAACCCGCTTGGGTGCTGGAAATAAACTAAAGTGATTAACTCAGTGGCATGAGGTTACGTAAAGATGACATTTAATGTAATGAAACTTCGCACTCAGTCACGCCCTGCCCTTGTGAACGTTGCCGTATGTGTGTGCGTGGGTCACTGCATAACACCTGTCATCTGAGATGTCCGGAGCTCAGCGCTCACAATATTCACTTTGTTGTGATGAATGTTCTGTAATCCGTGTTGGAACTGAGTGAAGGAGTTAAAGATCCAAATGTTCCCCAAAGAGCCGGTCTCCCCCCACCAACTCTTAGGGCTGATTAATGGAAAGACTGCATGACTCCGTGTGATTGGAATGAAGATGGAGGGGATATTGTTTATGATTATGTTAGGAAAGAGACAGAGCTGAACCCTGATCGACTACAGAGGGGCCTGTGGAAAAACGAGAGAAGGGTGTTCACCGTTTACAATGAGAGATGTGATCTAAGTGTTGCATATTGTAATTTCACATAGTCTCACACGTGCACAAAAACACAGTCATCTTTGGCCTGCTTTTGACCTCGCTCGTTTCAGAGTACAAAGGGCCCCTGTGTGATATCAAAGGCAAAATATCTCACGCTCTGCTCAGATGGTCACCAACACAGACTAAGACCCCTTTATTTTCAAATGGCTCAGTGGCCCACAGACAGACCTTAACCAAGCCCTAACCTTAATATAAACATGCTCGCATATAAACAGAAATAAAGAGGTCACCTAAGATAGTCGTGAAAAATAAACAATACCATAGTTATTATTCTAACTGGCACATATAACAAAAGCAAAAAAGGCCCCAAGAAATGTGAGAAAGTGCCTATTCATGACCAGTAGTTGTGCTGATGAAAGCTGGCGTTTTTCCTCTGCATGGTACAGCACGGTACGGTTCACTTTTGGGGGGTTTTCCACTGGGTACAGTACCTGGTACTTTTTTTAGTACCACTTCAGTTGGGGTTCCAAGTGAACCGTACCGTTACCAAAACATGACGTGTAAACTCTGCTGATCACGGATTGGCCAGAAAGAATCGTCACTACCTGCGTCACTGAACTTGCGACACAAACACAAAAGAACCGCTAGATTCAACGACACGTGAATAATCCCGCCCACTATAAAGTGGTACTGAACTGCAGTGGAAACGCAAACCGTGCCGTGCCTTACTGAGCCGTACCGAGCCGAGTCGTACCACACAGTGGAAAAGCGCCATACATGTGTGTGGTAAGTAGGGAAAACTCAAAATCCACATCATTACTTGTCTTTAGTGGTTTAAAAGATACATTGGAAGACATGTGTCTTTCTCCTAGCCAATGAGGATCTCCTAGAAAGAGAGCACTTCCTTTTCCTCTATCAATCCCTTTTGCTCCACACATATGCAAGGCCACAGAGGGCCAATGTGGGCCCCAGCCACACTTCCCCCAGGGCTCAGAGCCAGCGAGCAAGTCATACAAACACCACAGCCTGCCACAGAAGATCAGGGTGGCCCACATGGGAGGGAGCAGAGATGAAAGGAAGGATGGTGCCGGACAGCATGGATGAGCCACACACACACACACATACACACACACACACACACTGAAACACAAACACGCAGCACTGAAGCCTGTCAGGATGCATGCCAAGTCAGTATACTTTAATTACGGGGATGCCTCACCATGAAAGAGCAGGACCGCTATACGCTTCACACGGAGAGATTACACCGTAGTCGCATGGCTCTCCACAGCCGGGATCGTTCCTCAACAATGGGCTGAAAGGGTCGGAGAAAGACAGGGGTTTGTATAGAGCCAAACCATTGAGGAGCTGAGAGGGACATCCTGATATCATGCACGGTAATCTTGCACCAATGAAGACATTATGAATGTTGGCACGGGGAGGGTCTACAGATGGAGCGATCCCCATTTTTCCCTCTCTTTGTCATTCCCTCTTGAATCTTTCTGCTGTTTTGCACTGTCTCACAGTTTTTAGAAGGAATTTTAAATCACTCAGCTGAGGAAACATTCAAATGAAAGACTGGTTCGCTTTACAGATGTGGCCTCAATATCCCCAGGCTTCCTTTTATGACAGACTTACAGATCTGTTGAAACCAAATGTAAGTGTGTGTGACTGTGAGTGTGTGTCCACTGCCTCTTCACCCCTCTGACTTTGAAACTCAAATGTAAAGGATCACTCTTACATACCAAGAGCTCCTAATTCAAGATTGCGAGTGGCTAGTGAGCATGCATAAGAGTCCGGGCAGCAGGTGTGTTGTGCGTGTAAGCAAGTGCATGAGTGTGTGTGGGTTTGTGTCAAAGGACCTCTCCGTCCTGACTGCAGGGGCCTCTCGAGGGACTTGATGCCTACTTGATAATCACTATGTCTGGAAGTGCTGAGGCCCCCAATAGCCTGTCTGAGGCTGGAATGGCCCCCTCTCCTTTACAGTGCAATGATTAGCATCTCAACGGCTTCAAGAGAAACCAGGCCAAACCAATTCGAGAGGCTCAGACTTGAAATTCAAGTAACTGTTGTATGAGTTAGCGACAGTTTGGTTTGTATAAAAACATCAGATTTTTAGGACAAAAAAAATGTAAGCATGAGGGTCCACCCCTAAAACACTCAGTACAAATGAGTGAGGAGTGATTCTCATCACATCCATTTGGTGAAGATCAGGTTTGATGTCAATGATGCCTAGTGGTCGATTGTCATTGATATCAAACCTTGCCCAACACATTTCAAGGGACTGGTTTGAATGTGTACATGGCATATTTGAGATATAGCTTATGTTAATTTACAAAATGGATATTCATAGGTAATATAAACATAAAAATGGGGTCATGTTTATGTACAATAAAAAAAATCTTAAATAAACAAAAAAAAAATTAAAAACTAGTATTAGTCAGTAAACTGTGCATCTTTTTCCAAAATATCGGTTGGTTTTCCATGAAACAAAGACGATCATAGTAACAAGTTTGGAACAACATTACAGTTAATAATTGATTGCATTTATTTCCAAAGAGACAGGCTTCTATAGGGTGGGTAAACTAATGGCTATCCCTCTCTCCAAATCTCAACCTTAATGAAGCTTCAAGGGACCTAATCTCATACCAGAAGCTGCAGATTAGCCACTGTGGGCCTTGTGACACGATGGTGGCCACTTTAAAGAAGAATAAACCTGCAGTGACGGACTCCCATTCATGATGTCGTGCCTGGCCAGCAGTCATGTGAAAGTCACTATCCGGTGTCTCCCGATTCTGTTGTTTTTCTTGGGTGTACAGATTTCCTCCTGTGGAAACAGCGGGGAATAGAGGCACTATGTTCTTTCTTGCCTTCAGGCATACATTCAGGGTCTGTATGGTGTTATCTTCCAGAAATACGTTAGTGCAGTATGGTTGCGTGATGAAAGGATTTCCGTTTGATTCTGCTTGAGTGAAAAAAAAAACAATACAACCATCTACACGCATATACGCTGTGACATTTCCATCTTTAGGCATTGAACGATGTAAGGAACTCAACTGAGCTTCACAAAAGGTGGCAGACAAGATCACTGTTCTTTCCCATAATCACTTGCAGCAAGTCTGTGGAGAAAATAAGGGTCTGGCAGCATTAAGAAGTCATTATCTTTAAAGTTACAAGGAAGAACTTTCCTACCAAGTGTCATCTTCGAGACAGCGCTTGAAAGCAGGTCCCGGAGGGGCCAAACATATCGCCTCTGATCATGAAACGTAACAAACAGGGGAGCGCATTAGAATTCTGGAGGGCTGGCAGGAGACTTGCGTGAGGTGCTTCCATAAACAGAGAGAGAGAGACGGAAGAGATGGCGGGCACCCCACATATGCAAATGAGATGCATGACACACTCAGTTTCCACAACAACAGAGCCCAAGGGAGAGCTGCCCTGATGACAAAGGCTTTGGCAGCCAGAACAACAAGACCTCCTCACAAACAGAGCTTCATCCAGTCATTCTGTGATCTGGGCTTCAAGAACTTGAACTCTTCAACACACAGAGTCTGCATTGACCCACTGCTGATTCACAGAAATGGCAAAAACTATTTTCAAGTAACCCTTATTGGTAATACTTCACTTGAAACTTCTAAACAAGATGCACTGTAAATGTATTCGTTATGCATTTTAAAACATTCAACATTAATGCAGTATAATGCACCTCATAATTAGTTGCATGTTTTTGTAAATGGTTATAATACATCTTGAATGGTTAAAGCTTTTTTGTTGATTGGATGGGTTGCCAGATTCCTTGGCTATTTTCCTAGCAAGTAATAAGTTAAAATAGTATAAAAGAGCAATTAAAAAAAAAACTAAATAAATTTGCTTAAGATAAAAATGTATTCAGGATTGACTCTGTAAAAATGTATATAAAAATTCAAGAGAATCTAATCCAGCACAATTTGATAAAATATGTTTAAGAGATACTAGACTCTGTCATGAACAGCATATCGGTGGATCTTTATTTGGACACTTGTGTCTGATTTTGGAATATCTTATTCTGCATCAGAATCATGTTATGCGTTATATTATAATCCATTATACTCTTTAAAAAGAGAATATACATTCTAGTTCATTAAAATTAAGACTTATGCATATTTCTTATGCATAAATATATTTTCAGAAGAAAACATGAGCGGTGTGCAAAATAGTTAAGATAATGCTAACAGTACCTTAGCAGACACCACTAATAAATATTTATTCAATTAAAGTGTTACTAGTTTTAAAAATCTTTAAATGTGTCCACATACTGTTAGTACAAACCTCATCTTTTCATCCATCACCTTTCCAGACTAAACCATCTTAGACTATCAGCATGATTGATGGACTCTCTGCAAATGTTCTGGCGGGACAATCGGGGTGTATGGCCCTTACACATGTGGTATGCGCACAAGGGCAAACTGCAGGGGTCGAGAGTTCAGTGTTAATGCGTGTGACTGACCACAGAGAGTGCCATGTCTGTTGTGACGAATGGACAGATGGCGCCAATGAGAGGAAGGGAAGCAAGCAGCTGCTTCGGCCCTTTGCTGCGGCTGGAGGACGGAGGCGTGTCCGCAGTTGTCAGACAACGCCATGACGTCAGGGCCAGCCGCAGATGCTTTTGGGCGGGCAGCTGTCCTTTCCTGGCATCAGGTGAGGTTGTGCACAGTTGCGCTGGACACAGCTGTGGCGAAAGCTGGCAAACAGCATCCCAGGAATGAAGCTGGTCACATCCTCTGTTGGCATCTGGTAAGTATCAGACAAACACACACACACACACACACACACACACACACACACATGTCCATAGCTCTGCTGAAGAGCGCAAGCAGCCGGCGCACATCAGTGACCCACTGTTCCACTCGACAGTGTCCATTGCTGCGGGATGGAGACATGTCTGCATGCTGGATATCCACAGCTGTCAAAGGAACACAGGCCACCTCATCACAGCATTAAACAAATGAGGCAAAAAATTAGAGAATACCTGACATCACCGTCATTCGGTTTACGAAGACTCAAAGCACATAAACACAAGCTGTTTGGAGGGTGTATAAACTTTTATGCTAACACAGCGTCCTTCGCTCGTATGATGATAGCTTATTGCCATTTGTTTCGTAATAGCCCAAACAGGTTTATATACAATCGCCATCCATTACAGGCTAATTTTAGAGCCAGATTTTCCCCCCGGACTCGTAGGTTAAGTGCTACTCAAGGGCACTTCCAAGCAAAGTCAGGACCTTGGGGGAAAAAAAAAACTGCAAAGCACCTGGTTAAAAGTGTGCTTTCCTCACAGATGTCCAATGAGCTTCATAGCCAGGGGCTCTTTCAATCAAACCCATCTGCCAGTGCTTAAAATGGCCACGTAGAGCAAGGGTACAAATGCCTAGCAAACTCCCTTGCTACCTTCTCCCTAGATATCTTCCTAGATATAGATATACCTTCTAAGGTGGCATGTTAACTGAATTGTGACAAAAAGCACTTCACAAGTTCACACTTACATATAATAAATGGAGTAAAGGTTATGCATATTTGGCGTGCTGTCCGAGGGGAGGGCTCCGAGCTCGGAATTTGGCCCGAACACAGAGTACCGCCCCCCCATCCCAGGTTGGGATAGGAATAGTTAGAAGTGAGGAGATGGGGTGGTGGAGGGATATATATATACAGTGGGGAAAAAAAGTATTTAGTCAGCCACCAATTGTGCAAGTTCTCCCACTTAAAAAGATAATAATTTTCATCATAGGTATACCTCAAATATGAGAGACAAAATGAGAAAAAAAATCCAGAAAATCACATTGTAGGATTTTTAAAGAATTTATTTGCAAATTATGGTGGAAAATAAGTATTTGGTCAATAACAAAATTTCATCTCAATACTTTGTTATATACCCTTTGTTGGCAATGACAGAGGTCAAACGTTTTCTGTAAGTCTTCACAAGGTTTTCACACACTGTTGCTGGTATTTTGGCCCATTCCTCCATGCAGATCTCCTCTAGAGCAGTAATGTTTTGGGGCTGTCGCTGGGCAACACGGATTTTCAACTCCCTCCAAAGATTTTCTATGGGGTTGAGATCTGGAGGCCGGCTAGGCCACTCCAGGACCTTGAAAAGCTTCTTACGAAGCCACTCCTTCGTTGCCCTGTTTGGGATCATTGTCATGCTGAAAGACCCAGCCACGTTTCATCTTCAATGCCCTTGCTGATGGAAGGAGGTTTTCACTCAAAATCTCACGATACATGGCCCCATTCATTCTTTCGTTTACACGGATCAGTCGTCCTGGTCCCTTTGCAGAAAAACAGCCCCAAAGCATGATGTTCCACCCCCATGCTTCACAGTAGGTAATGTGTTCTTTGGATGCAACTCAGCATTCTTTCTCCTCAAAACACGACGGTTGAGTTTTTACCAAAAAGTTCTATTTTGGTTTTTATCTGACCATATGACATTCTCCCAATCCTCTTCTGGATCATCCAAATGCTCTCTAGCAAACTTCAGACGGGCCTGGACATGTACTGGCTTAAGCAGGGGGACACGTCTGGCACTGCAGGATTTGAGTCCCTGGCGGCGCAGTGTGTTACTGATGGTAGCCTTTGTTACTTTGGTCCCAGCTCTCTGCAGGTCATTCACTAGGTCCCCCCGTGTGGTTCTGGGATTTTTGCTCACAGTTCTTGTGATCATTTTGACCCCACGGGGTGAGATGAGATTCTTGCGTGGGAGAGGCCCCAGATCGAGGGAGGAGATTTGGAGGTTATCAGTGGTCTTGTATGTCTTCCATTTCTAATAATTGCTCCCACAGTTGAAATCTTCACACCAAGCTGCTTACCTATTACAGATTCAGTCTTCCCAGCCTACTGCAGGTCTACAATTTTGTTTCTGGTACCCTTTGACAGCTCTTTGGTCTTGGCCATGGTGGAGTTTTTTGGACGGTATTGAAAGTGTGGACTGTTTTTTTGCTGTTTGAGGTTGTGTGGACAGGTTCGGTCTTTTCATACTGATAACGAAGGTTTTCAAACGATGCCATTCAGTTTAATACAGGTTAACAGGGAGGAAGGGAGGACAGAGGAAGCCTCTTAAAGACGAAGGAGAGAGAAGAAGATAGGAAAGAAGAAGTTACAGGTCTGTGAGAGCAAAGAAATCTTGCTTGTTTGTAGGTGACCTAATACTTATTTTACCGAGGAATTTACGAATTAATTATTTAAAAATCCTACAATGTGATGTTCTGGATTTTTTTTCTCATTTTGTCACTCATAGTTGAGGTATACATATGATGAAAATTAAAGGCCTCTCTCATCTTTTTAAGTGGGAGAACTTGCACAATTGGTGGTTGACGAAATACTTTTTTTTGCCCCCCACTGTACATACCCGTTATATTATATATTAATATATTAATATTATATATTATATATATATATATAGATATATATATATATATATATATATCATAAAAAATTAAAGTATATATAACACACACACATTTTTTTGTTAATTGAGTTGGATACCAAAGACTTGGCTTACACTGGACTCGTTAACGTGTAACCTTAGAAATGTTGCTAAGCTAAGACGGCAGTGGTGTAATGTAACGAAGAAATAATACTTCTTTACAGTACTTAAGTATTTTTTGGGAGTCTCTGTACTTTACTTGAGTTTTTATATTTCAGCCAACTTGTACTTTTACTCCACTACATTTCCAAATTAAAATGTATACTTATAATCCGATACATTTCCCCAAAGCATATTCATTAATACAAAATAGTCAGAAGTCAGAAGAACACAGACTGCAGAAAAGCAGGTTTGACGAATCAGTGGTCTGCTGTCTGCAAGTTAGACTCCTAAAAACAACTTTGCTCATGTGCAAACAAGTGCGCACAACCGCAGATGATTCATTTCCCACTCAAGTCGAGTCTGGGGTGTGCAATACAGAATCGTCTGCGATAATATGGTAAGTGTTGTGGAAATTATGTGCAATCTGACATTATCAAGTAGGCTATATCACCAAATCTCCACACACCACACGCACCGCACACACCACGCACGGTGATTTAAAACTCAAAATTCCAGGCATTCTAAATTGTAGACGGCAAAAAATTTTCTGTATGTTTTTTATATTTATATAATTTAATATAGTTAACTTAATATATATCACACAAAGAGTACCATTTTTCTGCAGATATCAGCATGAACACATTTAATAATCATTTTATACAAGTTCAGTAAAGCAATAAGTGACTTACATTTTAGACATAATATTGCTTGTTTTTGCTCAATTTTGCCAACGAAAATAGTTCCAAAGCACTGTTTTGCGTCTCTGAGCAATGGACGGTGTTTACTTATTGAATGAATCAGCTTTTTGAACGAATCTGTTGAATAAATGATTCAGTGATTCACTCATTAACAAGGTCAAATGCTTTGTTTCTGAATTAATCAGTTGTTTGAATGAATCGGTTGAATCTCAATGACTCACTGATTAACAGTCACTTGCTGTCACCTATTGGCGGTTTTAATTTCACATTTCAACAATTTTTTTTCATGTTTTAAATTATTTCAAATATCAGTGTTTAACGTTTTATGTTAAAAACAAAACATTAGGCCTTTTTACATTAGGCCATTTATGCATCTGTAACTGCAGTTTAAATGTATCCATGTCCCCTCTGAGATACATAAACTGTGTAAATACATCTAAATCCTATTTCAGATGCAGATTCCAAAAATGATTTCTTATGTTGGAATGAAAGACACTAAGTACCAGATGAAGTGCTTCTTATTCTTACCCAAAAATACAAAATGGAAGAAAGAGTTAAAACTGAACACAATCTTGCTACTCAAGCTGTTTATATGAACATTTATTTATTTGCTTCTTTTCCATTTTGCATTTACTTGTACTTTTTTACTTTCAAACAAGTACGTTTAAGATTTAAAAAATACTTTTCTTACTTAAGTACAATAAATATCACAGACTTTTACTCAAGTAATATTCTAAACGGTGACTTCAACTTCTACCAAAGTGATTTTCTGGTAAGATAACTGTACTTTTACTTGAGTATGGCTTTCAGGTACTTTATACACCACTGGACACGGTACTCTGGCAAGGATAATAATACCTAGCACACACAAATGAGTGAACACGGTCCAGTTTTAATTAGATTAAACTTTTTTTCAGTACTGAAACCCAAAAAGAAAGACTGATTTTTAAACTACTATATCTGCTAAAAGTGAATCTTAGCAGATTTTAAGGAGAACACCAGGAAATAAATGACTTAAAATAAAAGCCACAAAACAAAAAAATTTGTTTTGTGTGTGAGAATATATGATGTTATGTTACATGTTATATGTTGCGTTATGTGATGTTATGTTATGTGATGTAAGGGATAATGTACATCCAGCCAGTTGTCTCATCTCAGAATAAACCCCGACAGGGTGATCAGGACTTGTATCACCCTGAAGGGGGTTATTCTGCGATAACAACCGGCTGGATATACATTATCCCTCTTATTACACGGCTACTTGCCTCATAAGTAAATAATTAGACACAAAATATTGATTTGAGTTTAAATATTTGAACGCAAATCTTCCGTGAACACAGCAGTTGCGGGTTACACTTTACTTGAAGCGGTGTGCATAAGACTGACATGACACCTTCATAATCATGACATGACACCTACATAATCATGACATGACACATGCCATGAATTTGAAGGTTTTTTATGCATGTTTATGAAACTGTCATTAAGTGTCATTCGCTCAGTGATGTAATTTTTAATGCAAAGATGACATTGTTTGAGATGTCTTTGTTATGGGCTATGGTTAGGGGTAAGGGTAGGGGTAGGTTAGGGTTAGGTCAAATAATGTCATATTTGCATTAAAAATGACATAACTGAGCGAAAGCTTATTGCTATATGTCGTGTATAAATATATGTAAAAAACAAAAAAAAACTATTATTGTACCAAGATATTGGGTTACATACAACAATATTAAAGTATAGTAATTTATAATAGATCCGTTAAAACTAAAATTAAAAATAAAATTAAATTAAATACAATTAAACTTTTTAATGAATATAAAACATAGAAAAATAATCACTATTACACTATAATAAATTTCAAATTTGGGAAGTTTTAGGATTCAGTCAGGAGACTGAGGCAGAAACAGACAGAGTAACGAAATGATCAAGAGGATCTTTTACTTGTGCCTGAACAAGAACACTGAATTGATACAGATTGAGACAGAAACACGGGCACAGTGCCCGTTTTAAGAGAGGAGCTGGATATGACATTTATTGTGTCTGTGTGTGTGTTAGAAAGATAAGGAATAACCTATACGAAGGGAAGCGTTGATACCATATTTTAATATAAAAGAAATTAGCAATTCTGCCACTGGCAAAGAGATACAGCCTTCCCAACCCTAGACCACATGACGAACGGCCTTTTAGCATGAAGCAAAGAAGAAAAGCCGCCACCACAGCAGAAGAAGAAGAAAAATCACAATTACGACATGCTACAGTCTGTCTTCCTCTGATTTGTCCCTCACAGGCGTGTGATGCTTCATAATGGCACTTGGAGCGACTGACCATGCAACAAACTTCTGAGGATGTTCTTTGCATCTCGCTCGCTAATCACTGCCACCAATCACGGCTTCCGACGTTCCCGCCGAGGACTACAAGATGTTGTCAATCATTAATCGTTCTCAATCAGGCGAGATTTCCACAAGGAGAAATCACTTCCTGCCGCAACAACGCAGACCCCCCCACCACCCCATAAGCCATCCTTCTTGCTCATTGCTTCCAAATGTTATCTGTAATTACCATTCGCTCTGCAAATTAGCTCAAATCAGATCATGCTTCTTAATTAAAGTGACATTTCGGAAGTGGAGGGGGTACACGTGTGGCTGCGCTAACATGCTAATTAGCCACGCTAACGTGCTAAATGATAAGTGCATTTAACGTCTCCAAGGGAGTTCTTCCCGCAAATCTGACCTGCAGAAGCGGGTAGGTGGACATTACATGAATGCGACTGACTAGTTATTCACAATAACCTTAACTGGCAGGTCGCCGCATGACTAAAAAGACGTTGGGAATTGACCACATGCTGGTTAGCATGTTAGCTCTGCCAAAGTATGCAGGTATATAGAGCTCAGATTCAGATAGTTACGACATGGCTTGCAAACTATAATTGTCTCATCCGAAGCATTTTCAACCTGCTTTATTAGCTGTTGTCTTCAATTGAGAGCCCGTCAAACTGAGGCTTGAGGTTGGGGGATAGATGCGATGTCAAGAAGGCCGGCATATTTATGAACAGAGGATTTTTTATGGAGATTTTCCCTCCCGTGAACCCCAATAGTAGATTCTAATAAATCACTGACATTGACCTCCTGTGCACCAGCCCCACAGGAGCCACATTTCTTAGCAGGGTCACACAATACATCTCATAAACACATACAAACACATGTATAAATCTCACTGCCTTCAGAAACTCACTCTACATAATCCATCTGGCATTATAAATAGCAAACCTCTGTCACACACACTCAACAAGAACTCCTTGACTTATAATTTTTAATCAATTTAATGCAGCCAAAAATATCAATTTATTTATAATCAAAAGCATTTTACATAAAACACAAATGTTTCCATACAATAGTATTTCCAAACTTCTGAAGATACAGACGATAGACAGAACAATAGATAAAACAAACAATAGAGAAAAAGATAGATCAAACAAATGAAGAACAGATTGAATGAACAATAGATAGAATGAAAGATAGAACCACAGGTAGATAGAATGACAGATCAAAGAAACGAAAGACAGATAGAACAAACTAACAATATATTGAATTAACGAATCTCAGATCGAATGAACAATAGATAGATTGAATAATAGAGCAAAAGATAGACAGAATAAACGATAGATGGAATGAACGATAGAATAAGCGATAGAACAAACAATGAACAAATTATAGATAGATCAAACAATAGACAGAAAACAACAGACAAATTTAACAATAGACAAAACGAACAACAGACAGAATGAACGACAGCCAGAAAGACTGATAGATAGAACAAACATTAGAAAGAATGAACGATAAAGCAACAGACAGATTCCCATTAACACCTCTGTTATCACAAGGTGTGTTATTTATTTTTTGAGCATACAGCATACACAAATGATACTTGATGAATCAAAAATAATGATTGAGAAATCAAGAGGAAAAACTTAAAAACATCTCTTCAAATTGAACCAAACGATCTTCCATGTCACAGTCTCACAGCCAGTCAATGGTCTTTGCTTCACAAACATTAACTCACGCACACACACACACACACACACTCGTACAGCTGTCTGCAGCCTCTAAGATTTAGGCCCCTGATTATATATTCATACAGATGAATCAATAAGGCCTCGTAGCAACTGGAAGACTAGAGGAATTACAATGAGCCCACGTCAATAGACTACAGCTTTACATTTCATTAGGGCCAGACCCACACTTTAGCACTAAATGAATAGCAATAAAACAGCACCGCCGGCATCAACGCAAACCCAAGATCCAGAGCTGGTCTGTCTCATACAGCTCGCCCCTTGAGACCTCAGACATATTTGGCAATGGCTTTGCAAAGGAACTCAACCAGGATTGGTTGAGATGGTCGAACAGTGAACTGGAAGTTGGTGAGAAAAACGCACATGATTGTTACTCAATTAACTGATGCATGCCATTAACGTATGTACATGTACCTTTCTAGCTTTTACCTCATTAGGAACCTAGACACATACACTGTATTTGCACACAGGCCATTGATTTCTGTCTAATGACACAGTCAGCGCTGTCCGGCTCGGGGTCCACTACAGGAAAAGCAAGACGGAGGAGAAATGCGATTCCAATGATGGGATACCATTTGACATCCGCTGATCTCCCCTCACCACCCCCACGTACAGCCTATATCCAGCCAGCGGTTTAGACATCACGCCGGGGTCATATACAAGGACTGAGACAGGATTACTGCATACTTCAGCACAAGCACATTTGTGTAGAAATGTGTGTGCATGTGGCTCGTTTTCAAATTCTTGAGAGCAAATGTGTTTCACTATTAGTATTCTAATACAAATAATTTTAAAACAGTACTGTGGTAGTACCAAGATACTCTGATGGTATCAGATGGTAATACCATGGCATTCTGATATAAGCCATGGTACTGAATGATTTCCACACCTCATATACAAAGATATTTACACAGCACTGTGAAATACTTCAAAGAATACAAATGTTATTAAAATCATGGTAGTGTTCAAAACCAAGGTATATTTTTAACTAGGGTAACGCCCCAACCCCCCCCCCCCCCCCCGCCCTACATAACTGTAACCAGCTAAAGCACAATTAAAAAATTTATAAAACCAGGTGTGTGTGTAAGATATTATCTATACATATACAATCTATATATATATAGAGATATAATATATATATATATATTTATTTAAATATATTTTTGAGTTAAATGGTTATAAACCGTCTCCTCAGAATTTTCTAATTAAATGATAATAATAAAAAAATATATTTTCAACCACGACATTACTTCTTTCCAACAAAGACACCATCCCAAAACCTTTACGATCTTCCACATCCAACCTCAAATGAACACATGTTATCGCTTTACCACAACCAAAAATGAAGCATGCGACTCACCTTCTTCATCCTGCCGCTACGGGTGCCAGTAAAGGCTACGGTTTGCCCGCGATAATCATATGCCGCCACTGACGTCATCCCATCGTCTTTGTCCAGGAATAAAGGAATCCCCTCAATCGTAGTGGTGCCCCCTAGAGGTTGGTTGAAGTCCTGGCCACAAAAGTTGTCATCTATCTGCAGAGGCTGTGGAGAGAGATAAAAAAAAAAGGGAGTTATTCGAGTAGTTGCTGAGTGGGAGTTGAGGCGATGGAGGCCAATATGGCATTTTCACTCGTTTTAATCTTCGGCAATACCAATCCATTGCTCGATATTCCTTTGGGTCATTAAAGGCCATATACTGTATTTCTGTGCTAATGAATCAGCCAGAGGCCCACACTTGCACAGATATATCGCAAGATAACTCCCTGTGCTTGTGCCGTTTGAAGAACGGTTGGAAAATATAGAGGACCTGAGGGAAAATCATTCTCGGCTCTTTACACCTTTCTACGGAAAAACTGCTCAAACGAACGTGGCCAACACCAAATGTCGCACAATGTCTCGCAATTCACTGCCTAATGCACACATGATCCGTAATCGTCCCACACAAAGACGACCGCACAATGCACAAAATGTCCCAGGAGACGTCCTCCCTGCTCTGGCCAACAGACTGGGCTCATTAGCAGAAACAAAAGTGTCCATGACCCCCACAGCCCTGCATTGCTGCCCAACGGTGCCCTTCATTCTTCACCCAGCGAGAGGTCCTACTGCTGCCAAGGATGACCCGGTTCCAGGCAGCGGGAAGGATATTCAGGCTCGCAAACACTGTAGCGGACCAGCGCTGTGCCCTACAACACAAGAGAGGACGTCCTTTCCTAAACTCCTGGGGGATGTTGGGATTTGCACTGGAAATGGAACGAACAGAAGGGGATTGGACAAACAGACCACGTGCATCCCTAAGGTTAGCGACTGTCTGGGTTACACTGACCCATCATGCACCTACTGTAATTACAGTCGGCCTGCACCCAGGTGCGAGCAGGACTAATCACCAGAGAGAAAACTTTGTTGCTCTCTGTTCGCAGTTATTGCCGCTAGGTGTTATTCTCAGTTAGATGAGGAAACATTATGTTGGCAGAGTTAATGACGCTGGTAATGGCGGTTAATGCAAGCCAACCAATGATGCTGGAAATACCACTTGCGTTAGCAAAGCTCGAAAAGTGCTGGCAAAGACAAGGTCGTGGAGAAAAACTACGCCTAATGGTGTGTACCGAGTGGATGAATCCAGCCTGGATAACGGCAATGCCCCCGGTGAGTCAGTGTTGTGCAAAATTCAGAACTAAAGAATCGAAATATTACAGAAAGTTGAACTGGAGTGGCAGGAAGGGGAAATTACTGAATTGCAATATAAATTAATTTAAAACAGGTGATCCACCATAACATCTATCCATCATTCTCTCCATTCATCTATCATTCAATCTATTTATATTTCCATCTATTGTTCTATCATCTACTCTATCTTTCCATCTACCATCTAACTAACATCTATACATCCATCCATCCCCCTGTTTGCTACCTTCATTCATAAGGAAATGCTACATTGGTATACAGGTATATCACTAAATAAGCATATTTAAAACACAGTCAACCAAGAAATCACATACACTGCTGAAATACATACCTCCTATTCAGCATCCCATTTGGGAACCGTAGAAATAACAGGGCAGTCACACATAGCTAGTGACCGTGACACCCATCATGCCGTAAATTGATCGTCTGCCGAAAACTGATTGCCGTCCACGTCTGTCCGTTCGTTTTACACTTGCCAAAAAGTGATTACAGACTCTACTTATTGAGTGAACTGTTCATTCTGCCTCAAAATGACTTGATTTCATTCATGGTTGTTATATTTGACAGATTATAGCTCATTCAGACCTTTTTACCTGTTGTAATACATTTTGACAACAACCATGACTGAAATCAAGTCATTCTGAGGCAGAAAGAACAGTTCACTTTTTGGCAAGTGTAAAACTGCATTTTATGGGTTTTATTGGCCATTTAAAAGGTATTTCAACAGGTAAAAAGGACTGCATACATACAATGCAGTTTTACACTTGCCAAAAAGTGATTACAGACTACTTGTTGAGTGAACTGTTATTTCTGCCTCAAAATGACTTGATTTCATTAAGTAGAGTCTGTAATCACTTTTTGGCAAGTGTAAAACGGACGGACGAGGACGGCAATCAGTTTTCGGCAGACGATCAATTTTCGGCAAGACACCAGCAATGATGCATATCTATCAGAGGTTCTACAATATGCCTCGTGCAGATTTCTTCTTTTTCCCCTCCTTAACTCAAATTACAGCCTCAATCTGGGGGGAAAGGAGATGAAATGATGACTAAACAAGGCCGCAAGGTGGACTGGTGCTAGACGGAGGAAAGTGTTCGGTGCAGAATGTTTTAGGTGGGAGGGGAAGGGAGGAGACGGGTGTCCTGACCCAAGAAAAAAAAAATCTCATCTCTCCCATAAATCTCTGGTTTTGGAGAAGGGTGTTAAGAGACACGGACATGTTAACAAGTTAAAGACAGACACCAAGCGACCGCAGTTTCTTGGGCTGGACTGAGACTGTCACTTCAATATCCATGGAACGTGAGGGGGATGACAGCTGAGATGGAAGGGGGCTGAAATGCCTCTGACAGAATGGACAGGAAGGAGATGCTTCAGAATCCAGTCAGAGTATGAACCTCAAAAACTTAAATGAACCCATCTGTACTGTTCCCGCTGAAGATCAAACTGACCCTACATGATAAAATCAAAGCACATTTGCACATTGCACATGCATAAATCTGTCTACTACAGTCTAAAAATACCCCTCACAGCATGGAAGGTCTAAGACAAGGAGGCTGTTGTGTAAATGTATTATCTAATAAAACTTTTTTTTTTGCTGATGACTAAGCACAAACCTCAAAGTGTCCCGATTTCAAGTTAGTTCCTGATTTCAAGTTAGTGGCCCGATTCAGACCAGTGGGAAACAGGAACGTGATGCTAACTCACCTCTGCTCACACACACACACCTTAGAGAGCAGCTGTAATCCTTATGTCTTATCGTTACACCATCTGATCAATCTCACAGCAGAAACAATCCAAGTCTCTCCTCTATCAGTCCATCTCTTTTTTTCTGCTCTCTCCATCCGTCCAATGATAGTCTTAGGGATCTATGAGGGAGGCAGGGCTTGACAGAGGGGGATGTGATAGACAGACTCGTCTCAAAGGGTTAATCTGGCAGCATGTTTTAGAAATGCCGCAGGCCTGATCCAAAGAGACCAGGTACTTTGGAAGAACATACAAAGGAGAGATACAAAGTTCTCAGTCCTGTTTTTTGAGAGCTAAAAACAGGTATGTTCACTCACAGTTTAGTTATAAACAAGAGTGAGAGCTGCATTTTATAACCAAATTGAAAGGTTTTTTTTTCAGGACTCATGCATGGATTTTTAAAACCAATAACTATGGTTTCAGAAAAAAAGGATTTGGCTTCAGTTATTTGTTCATATTCATCAGTTCATCATTCTGTAATTCATTATTATATATAGTCAGAGTCCACATATATACAAATATATAAAGAGTTCCAAAGTTTTCTAATTTATAATAATTTACAGTTTGTAATTATATTTATAAATAGCATGCATAAAAATAGCATTCATAAATAATATATTTATAAATATTAAAGTACATTTATATATTTTTTTTAAATACACAAATCTTTAAAATTATCACACAATGCATTTATATTATAATAGTTATAATCAAGTATATAATGTATTTTATACGATACTATCTTTAATATAGTTAGACCATGGTATTTATATAAATATCATAATAGTAATAATATTAAATTTTTTAAGAAACATTAATATCGGAACAAATTATGTTTTAAAACTAAATAGCAGTTTTAAAATTAATTTATAAAAAACTTACGTTTGTAAATATGTATTATAATAGAATACTGTAACATTTCATTGCCTTTGTTATCTACATGTATTGTTATTAATTATAAATATATCCGCATAAAAATTAAACTAATATAATATAATCTGAAATAAATAATTTATATTAACTTATCAATTGTATTACTATTCACAAAGAGAAAAAACAAAGTATACCCAAATCAACAAGAAAAATACACTAAAACACTTCTTCCTCAAACTGCTGATCGTCTATAGAGCTGCTCATTTGTGTTCAAAATGAATCCTTATTTGTGTACTAGGGTATGTAACAAGGTGGGCGGCCATGTGCGTGTGTGCATGTGTGTGATTATCCTTAAATGTGTTTGTGCTGATGCGTGTGTATGTGTGCACTTGTCCTTAAATGTGTTTGTAGATGGTGGAACACATAAATGAAGATAAAGAGAGGCTGCCAAAATCTTTGGACGCATTGCCTAAGAGAAAGAGAGCGAGTGAGCGAGAGATGAGTGGAGGGATGGCAGGCTGCCAGCCTCCTGTTTTGATTGGTGACGGTGGAAATGCAGCGGCTCAGCCGTTTGCCCTTTGTTTCCTCCAAACAGCCAATGGAGGCTCTCTAATTGGGTCTTAATGGTGCTCGCGCTAAAGCGAGCCAAAATTCAGGCACTCTCTCCGCCGCTCTCGCTCTCTCTGGCATTAACAGCATTAGACAGGAGAACATCACAGATTCCCAAAGCATCTGAGGCTTATCTACAAATACTTGTCATATTAGCATGGCCACCGTGAGCTGTCGTTCAGCTTTATATAATGGTGTTATTTATACAGCTGCTTCCTCTGAGCAATCCTATTGACCCTCAATCTAAAGTCCTTTAGTAGGACTTAATGTCTTTATGTAGGCCGTCTATCCTGCCATTTGATTACGATGATATGACGTTCCTGTAGCTCAACTGGTAGAGCAACACCAGAGGTCACAGGTCTTAGCTAGATCCTAATGTTCATTCTACGAAAATGAACATGAATGCATCTTCATCAATTTTTCCTTTATTGAAGATTTTAGGGTACATCATTTACTCTTTACATTACATTTACTAAATGTTTTCACTATTTTTACTTTTTTTCCCCTTTTCAAATCTTTTCATCTTTACTTGTTGATTGTGGTATGACAAATTAATTTTTATAAGTTTATTTCTCCATACAGTCTCTCATATGAGGTCACAAAAATGGTATCTACTTAGGGTTAGGTTGATGAACTTATTTTGTAACATTATAAATGTCTTTACTGCCACTTTTGATCAATTTAAAGCATCTTTACTGATTAAAAATGTTAACTTCTTTAAAAAATAATAATAAAAAATGTAATGCTAATGTATAGTGTAGACTCTATATTCTATAGGACAGTTGTGTAGTCCTAATGCCTCTTCCTGCCTGACTTCCTGTAAATATTTACAAACACACTACACAAATGACAAATTATTATCTCTTCCACATTTCATGACAAGGTCACATCATTCACAGGATGTCAGATGACAAATGGCAGATTATACAGACATATACATCTAGCCAAACACACATTCACACCCATAATGCACTCTCACATTCACCTACACTATCTAGCACATGCTGTGGTCCTGTTGTTTAGGGCCTATACCCCGTGGCATGGCTGTAAGGCAGAGCAATATATCAGTCTACGCTTTCACCTTTAATCACCTCTGGACGTTCTCTCTCAGTCTCTATTCCTCTTTCACTCCATCCCCTCGTCTGGCACTAAAAAGGCACTTGTGAGCTCTATTGTTTGGCTTTATAACGTCTCCATGAGACAATCATGGAGCGAGAGCAGGTGTTCACTGCATGTTGGCACTGGAAAATATCAACGGAAAGTGGAAGAGAAGTGTGCACTGCTGATCGGGGCTGATTTTGAATTAAAGGTGTAGATTAAAATACCCTTCAAAATGATGTCATTGTGAATGGGTTACTGAACAGGAAAGGTATATTCAACTTTATATCAAGTGTAGTCTTACATAGTCAAACTTGTGGTCCACGCTACAAGTAAGGACAGTTAAATCTGACATTATGAACATTAGGGAGAAAAGCCTAAAGACTAGATATACTCTAGAATCTCATCTTCTTGCCACTAACTGACTCGAAGGAAACTTTTGAATATATTTCTATATCATGATATCTGATATCATGTCCCTTGCATATTTTGGCAAATCCAGTGACTAGTTCTTCCTCAAAATTGATCCTTGTAGCAGTCTGGCAACTTTTAGGTAAGTTTGTTTCTAAGGATATGCGGGTCTAGTCGACTAAATGGTACAGCTCCTACTAGTCGACACTGAAAACAGTAGTCGATTACATGACAGAAAAAAAAACAAACATGATTTTATCATTCAACTTACCATCATTTTATGTTACCATCTAATGACCATTGTACCATGTAAAACATTTTAAATAACAAGTTAAAATAAAACATTTGAAAAATAATACATTATTTTTAAAAGTGTATCTGGGCGTAAACTACATTTTTACCTCAGACCTCGCATGAGTTTTCTTCGTGTCAGTTGTGGCGAGCTCAAAAGTGACCACGCAAAAGACGAGTAAGGTGTGGGATTATTTTGAATTAGAAGGAAACTGAATAGTTTTGTGTAAACTGTGTAATGTCAAATTGTTTTACAATAACTCTACTGGAGCGATGCGTAATCATATTCAATACAGGCACGTAGGCGTTAGCTTAGAGACTAGCCAAAGCCACCTAATGTCAATCACGTCATTCACTACAGCCCGCCGCCGCTGCGATCCCGTCCGCGCCGTCTATTCCTCTAACGAAGACCCACTTTGGTGGTGGTGCGGGATGTCCAGGCGCTTTCTGAAATTC
The DNA here is from genome assembly GCA_018155175.1 of Sinocyclocheilus anophthalmus. Classification (NCBI taxonomy): domain Eukaryota; kingdom Metazoa; phylum Chordata; class Actinopteri; order Cypriniformes; family Cyprinidae; genus Sinocyclocheilus; species Sinocyclocheilus anophthalmus. The sequence continues at coordinate 48,559 of JADLZN010000719.1, forward strand.
TGTTGGCTTGCTTTTCGTTATCTCTGCGTGCCTGCGACTTCAGTTCCTGCAGAGCGTGTTTTTTCAAGTGCAGGAATTGTTAATTGCCTCAGGACCTGTCTTTCTCTTTGTTCGTTTAGTTTTTAGATGATATAGCCTACATGATGAAGTATGTTTTTAAAAGCCGTTTTAATGCTATTCCTTGATAAAATTTCCTATTGTTTTTGACTTGTTTTAATATGTTGGCTAACGCTATATGATTTCTGTCAGGCTATTGATTGATTTTCTATTGTTCTGAATTTCCCCAGCTGATTTTAATAAATAAGCATTGGCTGATGTTGAGTGTGTGCTCTTCTTTTTTTTTTCTTTTTTTTAACGACTGCCTAAAATTAAATGATAACGCGAGGCAAGCGTACGGCATAATTGTGACCTATTTTTAGCGGAATTCATTAAGGAATTTGACCGTGTGATTCATAGATTAAGTATTTCAAATGTAGGCTATTATATATGCTACACGCGCACAAAGTTCTTTTTCTTACCATCTTGGGGGTTTCTTGCTTTTTGACTAGTCGGATACAAAACTTCAGTTTAAACGACGTCAAATTAGTCGTCGCGCACATCCCTATTTGTTTCAAACTTATATCAACCTGTACAGACCACAATCTCAGAAAATGTGCATAGTAGTGAGCAAATAGGATTGGAACAGGTGATTTCAGCCATTTTTGGCTACAATCAGAATGTAATACTAGCAGCATAGTGCCTACAAGTACAGTAGATACTCAGAATTACTTAAAAAAAAAAAATGCAAAATGGTTTAAACCGTATATAACCACAGCATATTGCATAGCAAATTTAATTTAGCAAATGGTATCCACCGTAAGAAACTACATTTTGTCTAATCTATTTAGAAAATAAATTAATATAACATTTAAATAATATTAAGTAATATTTATAGTACATAAAAAATATTACTGTAATTTATACATAGTGCAATAAGTACATGTATTCAATATTATATAATATCATAGTTATATATGGTATGTAGTTCTAGTTATATGGTAACTATTTAATTCAGTGTCTTTTTTACACATTACATATTATAGTAATAAGACTCAATTATGCACATACTGTATTACATGCAACTAACCTTAAACCAACCCCCTAATCCTAACACTATAGTAAGTACGTGTTTTTAATTAATATTACTCAGAATTACACTTTAACTAGGACACTCGAATTGAGTGCATTGCAATGTGGGATACAGTACCCTATGCAGTGTGCTTACATGCATACTCCATATTTGGCATATGTAATATCTCATGTGTGAGTTCTATGAATGCAGGACATTCGCACAGTATGCATCCTGCAGAAATAGAAATAAAGTATGATAAAATGCCATTCTGATCTTTGTATGCAATATGGATTAAAAATGACCCATGAACATTTTTTTGGGGCGTATGCCTTCTGAAGCAGAGACTATGCTGTGTATGATAACAAAAGAGCTGACTGAAAGAGGCAAGTGCAACTCTGAGCTGCACACATGTGCTAATGTGTAACGACTGCATGCTTGTGTCATTTAACTAGCAGCAGGCAAAAGCTGTGGGACAGATGTTCATATCTCCTCTCCACTGACCTGACACCGCACACGCACCCTTAGACACAGCCTGTTCACCCTCGCACATACAGCTTCCTCAGACCAGCACAAATTCCCCACACAACACAAACACGCCACTAGCAGTGCACAGAGGCCTGCTTATGAGACTGCCCATGACCTGTGCTCGGCCCCATGGCATCTGGCACAGACAGAACACACATGCACAACTCTCTCCATTTCTCCTTCTTTCTCTCTAACACGGAGGTTAAGTGATTATGCATTTCACTGATCTATAAATCAGCATAAACTTCCAAAAACTGAATGGAATAGCAAAGGCACAAAAATGCTTCCAGATGCAAGCAAATTGAAACGGTTTAGTTTTTCGTTAGCTGGGTGAATCTCATAAAACCTGTCAAGAACTTTCTCAGGTCATATTTCCAGATATGAATTTTTTTTTATTAAAATACTCTGCATCGTGGCATCACATTTAATGCAAGTTAAGCACATTTGTAATTCTTATTACTGTAATGCAACAAATTGGACATTAACAAACTGCAATAATAATAATAATCTTTAAAAAAAAAAAATCATTTAAAAATAAATAAATCCTAGCAGGGTGATTTTAATTTTGCATGGCAGTACTGGGATTTTAATAATAATATATGCATTACTAAGAAGAAAAACGCCCATAATCGCCTTGAAAATAATGTCCATGAAAAAAATAATAATTTTTGCCCAGAGTCCTGCACATATTTGTTCCTGACATTTACCTTTTTTAAATTTTTTTTTTTTTTGGGTAACAATCCCTATTTAGCACTGAGCGCAGATGATCTACTGTCCTCATATGGTTCAGATTAGGACAACAGACCAAATAGTTTGGCACGGCATACCTAAATCTGCACTGCTTCTCATGAGAATCAACCTGTAGAGGTTGAATGATTTGCATCCTTGTGTGGCAGATCACACGTATGTTTGGCACGCTCCGACATCAGGCCTTTCAGAGCTTCCATTGAAAGCAGTTGCTCCTACTCTTAATGTGCTGGCTAAGAAATGCCAATTTCTCAACATTACAGACCCACTTCCTGCCTGATCGTTTCGCTTAAGATTCCAGGGAACCTAAACTTGTGCTGAAACAAACGGGTTAGCGAGTGAGTTTACGTTCCCGGCCATGTGTGTGATTGTGTGTATCCTGGTTTGTCTGAGGGTTATTAATATTTAAGCATGAAAAACACCTAGAACAAATAAAACATCTGCTAAACTCCAAAATTAAAAAATATGAGTGAAAGATTTTCAATGTGGGGAATAAATATATACACATGAATATACTAGGTTTTGCGAGGTATTTTGCTAGACAGAGATGCCTAAAAACATCTCAACATTCTGTGTGTATGTGATTTATTTTTTAACAACACCAGTTCAATTGCTCTTAGCAACACTACTTTTGTATAAAATAATCATTTAACTTTAAATGAACTATAATTAAAGTCAAAATCATATTTGCATATTGCCAAAAATACTGTATAATTCTGTAATTTTAATCAATCATATTATATCTTAACAGAATGAAATTATAATAAAAACTTACAATAAAACTTAAAGCCTATCTCATACTAAGAATTTAGCCAATTTAATAATTGTAACTATTAATATTAATAAGGATTCTTCAAAGAAAGAATAAACAAATTATGCATGAATAAAACCTACAATTAAAAAGAAAAAAACTTAAATGAAGCTACTAATAGGTTTTTTTTTTATTTATACTTTTATATAAAATTCATAGACTGCAGTATGAGCGATTATAAAACAGGCTGACTGTTTTATGCAGTTTATTAAAATCAATAAAAATCCCCATAACTAGTATTTAGATTTGTGTTCTCCCTGGTTGAAGGTACACTTAAACACTACCTGTAAAATGGCAAAATAATTTAATATTCATAATGCATAACAGTGTAAAAACATTACCGATTTCTCCCACAGTTATTTAACTGCAGCTAAACTCATATACATAAAACTCTTACCTCATGAATTCTTATACAACATTCATAACCTGAAGTCCTACAAACTAAATCAACAGGATTTATCCATTTTTCAAAGCCACAAATAACAGTAACCGATATTTTACACATAATTTCCTAAAATTTCTTATTCACATATTTTTGCATTTATGTACGCTTTTGATTGTTTCATGCATTTTCTTTACACATGCAACTATTATATTTAGTCTAAATAAGCTCTTGACTGTTAACCATATGCTGTGAGTCATACACGCAAGCCTGTGTATGTGTGTGCGTTTCATTTCTAAGCTCATGAAGATGATCTGAGGCTTTTAACATTGTTGTCCCAGCAAAAGCATCAGATTATAATCTACATAATCTAAAATTAAGCATCGAATAAACACTAATCTAATTACAGTGCAGACACAGACTTTCTCCCAAGAGCGCTTTGCATTTCTGGCTGAAAACGTCTGCGTTCAAGAGCTCCGCTGAACTACATTCACATACAGCTGCAGAGTAATGAGATCGGAGATAAATCTCTGTTGTGCATGAGGACATGAGAAAGCAATGAGCGATTTCATTAGTTTCCATTCAGCGGCTTCATGGTAGCCATTGGAGGCCCCGCTGGGCGCATTCTCATCCACAACAAGGCCATAACAGGAACATAACATTGAGAGAATATGGGTCTGCCGTTTGACACCCGTTCAAGAAGCAAGGCTGGAACCGGCACTTCAAGACTCAGCATGGGGTGTCTGTGAGCTTCCAACAGCATAATGCTAAAGAGCCCTGATCAAGCTAACAATGTTTAGCATGCTGTTAAAATGCCTGATGCCTAATGTATAAGCATTTTAAGTCCTCATAAGACATAAAAATGGCCACTGGTGACCCCTGAAAGACAATACATTGGCACCAAACAGCATTTGGAAACTTACCTGACTTATGTGAATGTAACTGCATTAAAAAAATAGCAATCACAAGTGGCGTATACAAACAAATGATGCTAGAGCTTTTCTCAAAACCAATTTTACTTTGCTTTGAGCTATTTGTGCCATTACTTTTAATGAACTAGTTCAGTGACAGAGTAAACACAAGGGTAGATCATCACGTTGGACACAAGAAACATCATAATTAACTAGTTTTTATATATAGATATATTATATAATATAATAGATATATATATAATCTATATATCTATATGTATGTATTGGTGTTTGTGTGTGTGTTTGCATTTCCCCGCTTATACTTATGTATTTATCTCAGTACAGTATCAATACAAAGCCAATTTATTAATCTACATAATATGACACTTCACTGTATAAATGGATTTTTATACTTGAAATATACTTTATATATACACACACCATACATAGCTACCTTAATTTTTTTTATAAAGGGGTCTACACAGAAGGGGTCCTTGGCATCAAACAGTTTGAAAAACCCCGGCTTAAGTGTCCAAATATGTTTTATCATTGTGACTGCTGCAGTTATGGGTCAGATCTAGCCATTAAGCCCTCTTGGGTGGGAAAATTGAAATAATAAACAATCTGTTTGGTAGAAAATATCAATGAAAGAATCAAATTGCATCTACAGGCTCATTTGCTAAATGTACTGTATCATGGTTATCAGCGAATGTCTCTCAGGAGCAATATCAGGGCTTTAAATGCCCAACATCAGATGAAGGTACTTGACTCACAAACAATGTCTATTCAAACACACAATCAATGAAGCCTTTAGAGCACATCATAATAAAAGAAACCATGTCTTTCTCACTCACATGAACAAAGAGCACAGTCATTTTGGCATTTGAAGCTGCAACTGTTGGTTTCCATTAGCGAGGAGCATTTTTTCTGTCTAACTACACTGGATCCACCTCCTAAAAACACAAGTGGCAAGGTTGTGACAGCACCCATAAGGGAAATCCAATCCTCATTATGCACCCAAAGCTTTTAATCTTTTCCTGGAACCTCTGACCTCAGTGTCCAGTAATGCTCCATCATCTAATCATACACACACTTTCTTGATTTGGACTCAAGAAAGCCAGCTAGAAACATCTCAGATGACAGCTAGCTTCAAGATGGGGGAAAAAACATAATAATAAAGTTCTAAAAGCCACCATGACCTCTTCAGAGTGTCACAAAACTCCCACTGGCTCTTCAGCTTCGGTCAGGGGGCCAGGAATGAGGAATGGCTTTGTCCTTTCAAAAAGTGGTTCACCATCCTTCTTTCCAGGTCATGCTAGTTATGCTCTGAAATTTGCTTACCAAAAGTGGCTGGCCATAAGTCATAATGATTTAGCAAGTATTCGTCTGTAGAAATCACAAGATTATGGCTGAGCATTATTTACTGCATAATATCAAGATGGATTGTCGTTCTCTGACCCTGCTGAAAAGACCTGTGAACATATTGTTGCCAAGTACTGCACGTGATGTTCCTAGAACAACATTCTAGTCAAACAGTCTCAAAACGTACCTTAACCTACCCCAAAAATTATTGAGCAATATAATTTAAATTGAGCTAAATTAATAAGAATTCTGTATAAGCTTAACTCCAGCCTTAATCCGAAAATCTAACTGGTTGGTAGGAATGTTTTTCCACAACCAACAAGGAAGTTGATCCAAGAGCATGTCACGCTTGGTGAAACCACAGAAAGTGCTGATGTTCTTAAGTAGCTTACCCAGCAAAATTTGGGACTATGGTTCTCCGACGATGCAAAGACCAGTGATTGTGTTCTTGTCGAGTACGACTTGCTCCTGGATCCTAACTTACTACTACAATCAGAGGGCTATAACGGATTGATAAGTTGTTCAAACCTTAAACTAAAGATTGCCAATAAAATATGCTTGGTTGATAGGAATGTTGCTCAAAGACACAAACATGAATTTGTCAACAAAATTACCTAGGAAAAAAATGGTTGTTAAAGTTGAAAACAAGACAAATTACAACAAGTAATGCATACTGATGAAAATTTATGGAAAATTAGACTGATTTTTTAAATTTTAGTAAAAGTGCAAACAAAAACAGATTAAAAGCAACAATTGTAGTAAAATGTACTTTTACAAATGTAATATAATTTATGAATGTTACATGATGAAATACTGACTACATTTAAAAGATATTTTGGTAGCACTTAAATATAAAATGCAAAAAGTTTTTTTTAATGCATTAGTTATGTCTTGTAATATACTTTATGATGCTTATAATGTATGATCTCATGAATAATTGTAACAACAGTTAATAACAGTTAAATATATATTTATGTTACACTAGAAAGTATAATCTATTAAACACATGACAAACAACAATTTCAGGCGTAAATCGGCAAATATTATAATGCATTTTGTAACTTTGGTTCTGAAAAGGTATAGGGCCTAATAACATTATTGATGGACCATAGAATTCGTTATATGAAAATAAATAAAGTCTTCAAGTAAAGTGTTCTCATCAAACAACAAAAATATGATTTAAATAAATTCATTTAATTAATTTATTTCTCTAATGTTCATGAAACGTGTCCCCTCTAGTCTTCTAGTCCAGCCTTGGTCAAACAACATCAGCAGAAAAAGTGATGGCTGGCCATCTTAATAGAACCAAGCCAGCGGCCGGCCAGTTGCGTAAACATAGTCACCACATTAAGACTGTGTCTTAAGAACTAGTTTGACTAACTAGCAGTTAACCAAGTGGTTATCAGTCTGTCTTTTCAGATTCAAAGTAGATCAATCTACATTGTTATGTAACTGACTTAAAAAAAATTACCTAACTTTTAAGACTAGTCTAAGCAGTTTTTTGCAACCGGCCACAGAATTAACCAGCCTGCAAAAACATGCTGGTTAAATCGAAGTAGGTATTTTCAGCAGGGAAGGTATAACTGGCTTTTCCCAGCTTGTGTATGCGGTTGTTTTTAAGCCTTTGTGGAATATGAAATAGACTGATGTTCTCTGGATCCATCCCATTGCCCACCACCACAGGAAACAACAAATACAGCTGCACGCGCAGCCTGGCAAATAGCGCCGCACACAAGCGCACAACCACCTACCATCCCACACACACTCTCTACGGCGGCTCCCACACAAACACACATCAATAAATAATTACACCGACAATTAGATGGGGAGCACTCCAAGCCTGACCTGTTAAGAGATTTGCAACCTACACACATAGTCACCATCTGAAAGGATGGGGGGGGTTCATTTTTCTTACTACCCAGTTAGCTGGCTGACTTATTGATTTAAAATTACCATCACAGAGAGTTCATACAGTTGTCTACACTTTATTTGGCCACTCTCAAGGCCCCGTTTGATCTGAATAGCTTATGTTAAAGCTACAAAAAAGCAGAAAACACAAATTCTGCCCCATTACAAGCGCATTCACAATGCTACCATCCAGACAGGAATGCACTGATACAATACTAGTATCGGATACTGAGATCATGTACTTGTACTCAATAAAAAAAAAAAAAACAGTAAACTTTCACTCTTCACTCATAAACCCTGTACTTTCTGGGTGCTTCTACACAGTAGCGTCAAATAAGGATAAAATGAAAATAGACGTATATATTTTTTAAAATAAAGCTCTGGTTTTTAATATAGAAAATACATAAATAAATAGCTAATTAAACCATATTAATTATTAAATTATTAAATATGAACAAATGTCATATCAGCAAATACCAGAAAATATCAGTACTCATTCTCTACCTCTGAAAATGGTAGTGGTGTACCCATTCGGAAAGAACAGATATTTACAGTTAATTTTTCTTCTTTGTGTCCCCTTTAAGGAAGAAAAATTTACAGAGGATTCCCTTAATCTCAAACCTGTGTTCCAAAGCACAATAAATAAGACTATGGAAAAACGATTAGCCCCAAGGCTATTGAGGGGGATACAGTTTCATCTATATGATTTTTCAATATCCAGTCATCTCTGATCAATACCCTACAGGGAAGGAGGCACAGATGGGAAGCCATTAAAGTGTAATCCAGTACAATATCTTTTTTTGCCTGGCCGTGAAGAGCTCCCACATGGACTTGTTCTCTCATTTCCTTGAGCTGTTCCTCAAAGAGTCAGAAAGAACTGAAGTAAACACCAACAGCAAGCAAATGATGTTCAATGTCATAATTAAATCACAAAGTCTTTCATTAGGGATGCTTTCAATAGCATCGGAGATTAAAATACAAGACAGAAAATCTTTCCGTCTTCAGTCTGAGGGAAAATCAGAACCGAACACTAGAAGGATAACGGCTAGCAATCAAAATCACCAGGCAAGTGATCAACCGAGATAAGTGATCATGTAATTATGCAAAGGATCGAAGGGTGAGGAGTCGGTCCTGGTGTATTTTTGTTCATCAGTTTTATATCACACACAATATCAGCTAAAATTCGTTCAATAATGATGTCATGTGATTCGCACTCTGTGTTTTCAAGTACGTAAGTGACGAGTGAGTATTGTTGTCTGTTGTTATTGTGTGCAGTGGTTGTGCTCATTAATATCACCTGTGGCCTGACTGAAAAACTCATTAGCAATGCTAATATGTTTTTGTTCTGCTTTTTTCCCCCGCTCATGCTTTTTTTTTTATTTATTTATTTTTTTTTTATTTACAGGCACAATTCAGAGTTGGAAACCAGCTTGCATTTGGCACAGAAGGTGACCTGGAACTTTTAAAAGTTCCTCTGTTGTTACAGCCGCCATAAATTCGGAAGATTTGGAAGAGAGTCTGGCGCTCAAGCTGAATGGAAATAGACAGAGAGATGCCATCCAGCACAATAATCTCTATATCCTGTAGATCAATAGGTTTGAAAATATAAGAAAGACTCGCATCAGCATCTGAATAGGGCACTTTGGCAGCAAAGTACAAATTCAGTCTTCAGCTTCCAAATGTACGATGCCTCAAAACGCTGCATCATAATGCTGTATTGAATCATATTAGAGGCCCTTGCTGTGCATGAACAAAAGTGTCCATTACAGACATCAGTTATTTTATAAAGAAAAGGCCAATGAAATGAATTACAGTGAAAAAGTACCACTGCCAGCCTGGATAAGAAGCAGAATAGAGAAGTCTGTGTGTAATTATTATTTGACTCTGCTGACGTGTCTTTGATGGATAGCAACACAGTGTCGCAGATGGTAATCAAGCACCATCATGTACGGTTTCTCATTTACATATATGCATAGCTTTACCATGAGCAACGGGACAGGTGGGCAGAAGAAAGACGTCAAAAGTGCTTACTGTCTGTCTGTCCGATAGCACACATCTCTCTTCGTTTTTCCCACTCCAGTCGGCCTTCTGAATTATGAAAGTGTGCTTTGTGATTGGAAAATGACAACATTAATTGCTTGTAAGCAGAGCGCGGAGGCAGAGGGATTTTTGATCATGCGCTGATTGTGATGGGCTATAAATGAATAACACAAGGTGAGTGAGGGTGAATTATTCATAAGCTGGAAGCTCCTTGCCGGTGGAGGACCCTCAGAGCATTATCTTTTCATCCAATTCAGCCAGCCGTGCTGCCATCATTACCAAGGCAGATTGCTCCAGGCCCGTTATTATAATGGCAGCAGTTATTATCGTTAATGCCACTGTCAGTTATTTGCCGACGGAGTCTACCACTGTGGCCGCTGCCATCAAAATCTGCATTAGAACATATGGTTTACACTACCAACAATGCACTATAAAGACAACTGTTAAGACTATGAAGAAGGCAAATTAAGGCCCAAAACATTTGACGCAATAAACACAAACGTAATTTCCACAAGTATGCGTTGCATTTTCAGCAAGCATTAGCTTAAATGTAGTCTTACAGACTATTTTTATGGCAGAGCAGCAGGGGATAGTTCACCCAGAAATATAATTTATCGTCATTACCATGGAGTTTCAAACATGTATGCATTGCTTTCTTCTGTAGGACACAAAAGATATCTTCACACAATGACAGTCAGTGGGGTCCAATGTTGTTATTCGTCAAAATATCTTTTCATGTTCCACAAAAGAAAGAAATACATGTTGGTCTCTCTATTTTCTTTAGGAATTTTCCACCAATTTTCTTTATGAAAAGCACCATTTTAATGAAAAAAACTGCTTAGTAAACGATGAGTCATAAAAAAGAAAAGAAAAAAGTCAATCAAACCTGCTTTTGAAAGAGAGTCTATAACAGCTGAATAACAGCAGGTCTCTCTATCTGTGATATGTAGTCTGATAGGTGATTACAAATTCAGCATATGATGGATGGTAAAATGAATTACTATCTAGTTTGAATTTTAGAGCTTTGATGTACATGCCACTAACCGTTTGATCAGATCACATATTGCTGTTATAAACTGAAGCGAATATTACATTTTCTCATTTGGGGCATTTAATAAAAGTTTTGGAGAAATTTAATAATTCATAACCCACTAGTGTTATGACAAAATACTGAAGATGAGGTGTCATGGCATAAGAATTGTGAAACAATAACTACATCACATAATATATCATAATACAACATGAGAAGCAAAGTCAGCAAGCTTTCTCGATCCTTATCTGCCTCCCTTCCCTTCATCTTCCTTTCTTTCTTAATCACCAGCTCCATCTTTCTATTTTTTATTACTCTCACAAGTTTCACCCCATCAGCCAAAATGTGTTTCCTCTTGTATGTCTTAAGTACAGGCGAATCACCCAGGAACATGCTGCACATATAATAGAAGGGAGGATTTGGGCTGTTCTCTGGGAATAATCCCCTCATTCTGTGCTAGAGCATTGTGTTCGGTGTAGAATTGTCGGCTTGGCTATTTCCTACAACGGCCTATGTAGAGAGAGCAGCTAAGAGTGCTGTTGATTAGCAAGTAAGCTATGCGCCTGCACGCTAGCCTCTCTGCGGCTGTCCACATTGTTCTGACACCAGAACAAAGGTCCCAAGAGGACTTGGGCAACAAAGACAGAACAACTTTAAGAGTTTAAATCAATTCACTTGAGAAAAAGGACACATGAGGCAAGAGAGTGACAGGGCGCTAATCCCATGAACTGAGCTAATGATGTGGCTAGGCTAGTTAATCTGACTTGAGAGTGGATGTTTCCCTGTTAAACAACAGTGAGATTCTCAGGGCCTGCATCCATGCACACGGACAAGACATTCCCAACTGCTTTACCTCACTAATGATCTGGAAATAACATGCGTTCTATAATGAATTGATTGATTGCTACAACACCCAACAACACTGGAACTGAGTTGAGGGACTTAAGGTACTTTAATTCATTTGCAAACAAGTCAGAACTAAAATCAACAGTGCAGCTGGCATCTGGCTTGTTAATTTAACAATATAGTTAGTAAGTGTGACTTACTGAGTTGATGCAGTTCAGTTCCTTGTTGAGCAGCCAGGGCAGGGATAGCTTTCCTTCACCCCGGTAGCAGGATTGGATCCTCTCCTTAATTTTTTCCTTGATTTTTCGCAGTGTGAACAGGCACAGTACTGATTCTTTCGGTGGCTTGGCCCGGTTCTTTTGGCCCTGAGCAAAAACGGTAAACAGCACCTCTTCCTGTTCAGAGATACCCAATGATCGTGCCAGCTTGGCACCGGGCCGACTGAGGTAGGCGTCTTGAACCAATCGGTATTCCACACCATCCTTGGTACAGCCAATAGGAAACTCCACGTAGGAGTAGAACTTGGGGTCATCCACACAGAGGCGGACAATCTTGGAGGTGAAAAATTGTTCACCACTGGCATCCGGCGAGGTGAGCTGGGTGTCCAGCTGGAGAGTTAGGTAGTAGATGAATTGCTCGCTGCTAAAGCCATAGACATAGTAGATGTCAAAGGTAGGGAACTTGGAAAGGGTGTCGGATGGAATCTTGAGCTGTGAGGAGACAAACTCATCCTGGTAGACAAAGCTGAACATTTCAGCATTCTCCTCATTAGCCATCAGCTTACGACTGGAGAGAGTTGGGAAGTACTCTGATTTTCCTTCGATGGGTGTACCTACAAACAATTTACCTCTGTCTTCACCTTGGGTTCCACTAATAACCACTCCTGACATAGTGCCTGCCTCGGACACACTTGAAAGGTAGTGCTCCTTGCGGTGATGTGGCTCACCCAGTTTAAAGAGGTCATCCAGTCGGAGGAACTGGCATATACCCTGCGAGGTGCTTCCACATGCAATGAGCCTGTTCTGCCCTGAATCCAGAAGCAACAACTTGTTGACATTGCTAGTCTGTGATAACTCGTGAGGGCAAGACTGAACACCAGGTGGTGGGTAACATTTCTCATTATCCACCACAGGACCAGTAACATGGCTTCGAAGCTTGGTCAGGTTGCTGGAGAGCTTGTAGATCCAATTGACAGCACCGACGTAGACTTCACCCGTTTTGTCATGGACGACCAAATGCGTAAGCCCTCCCTCTGGTGGGGTAAAGGTCCGGAAGGAAGAGAGGTTAACCTCGAGCCCCCCATGTTGAGGGAGGAACGAGAGGAAGAAGAGGAGGAGGAATGCCTCACGAAGAGAGGTGGGAAGGGGCCTCCTCCCATACGGCAGCATTTTTAGTATTTTTCTGAGGAAGTGGTAGGCCAGGTGATCTGTTCACCTTACTGATCCTGGGCCTGAAAAAAAAACCTGGACAGCGTCTGTCAGTCTACGGTGAGGAGAGCAACTTATTGACCCAGTGTCCTCTCTGCTCTCTCTCTCTCGGCACGGAGCTGTCGTCTACACCATCATCTGCAGCGCCATGGCCGCTAGCCCTGCAAGGGTAGGAAAGCACATCATGAGTGTTGGAGAAAAACAGAATAGAACACTGTCTATTGATTCGACTGGAGTTTAAAAGTTATGCCTGCCCAAAAGAAAAAAACTCATAATACATAAACATAAATATCTTACAGTGGGGCCCTGGGTGGAATCCTATACAACATTTAATGAGTGTGTCAAGCTTGCAGACAGCAGTGCACTCCACAAACTCCACACTGAGAACTCGTCTGATAGACCTGCTGTGCCCTTAAATATTTCACACAGTCTGTTCCAACTCAGCTGGCACAAAAAGGGAAGAGAATAGAGCAGGAGAGAGTAGATGAGGAGAGGAATGAGTAAAGAGTGAGCGATGCCATAACTGTAGACTAGTTTACCAATTCACCTTGAAGAATGCCATAAGCTCAGAAGTGTCAGCAATAAACGTTCTCATTTCCTCACACTTGCTCAAAGAAGCCATTCAAGTTGACCTCGCATAAAACAAAAGCACTTTCCTTGAAACACGGTTTTATAATATCACAGTACAGACAACATGCCCTCTTGGCTCAACCACAGAGCTGCGGAAAGAGAGACAATCCATCAAATTTGTTCTAATTGAAAGTCTAATGACATTCATGTGATCATAGGCGATGAAGAGGAGCTCTGGGTGTCCAGCTACATCCTCAGAGAGCAAAGCCACTTAAACAAGGGCAATTTCAGGCCTCTCATCTAGCCAGCAGCAGGGACTGTCTGCTGCTGTGACCTTCTCCAGTGTTCAAAACAGAAGCATCATTGTATCTCAGATGACATTTATCTCACTTCACAAGACTATTGAGAGAGGAGACTGCCTCTGGGTCTCATTCACCACTCAGTGCTGTGAGCCATACTGTGGGCTGACTGTCATGCGCAAACTACGAAACAACTCTGCGAGAGAGCAGATACATATACAGCCAAAAAAATTAATATACTATACTAGATACAAATGATTTGAGTAGGGGAAAATGTATTCATTCAAAATTGAATTTTTGTTGACCATATGGTAAATGGCAAATCTTGTAATATCTTGTAAATTTTTTTTTTTGTGTGTCATACTAGGCTATGTCAATAGTGTTTATTAATTAAAATGATTGTCATGAGACATCAAGATCCAAAGTGACTTCCTGGGAATTGAACCCATGACCTTGGTGCTGCTAGCACCATGCTCTACTGTTTCAGCTGCAGGAATGCATACTTGGTTATTGTTGGAAGGGGGAAAAAATCAGATAAAGTCTGTGAGAAGTTTATCACAGTTTAAAGTAACAATGCATTTTGCAAATACATGCAATATTGGAGAAAAATATGGCACAGACCTAATACACCGACACAATTACAAAATATATGCTAAAATAAAAATGAAGTAATTGGAGGCTCTCAAAAAGAACGCCTACTAAACAAGTCCAATTTTCAGCTATTTTCAGCTTTATATCATTTCACCATATTTGCTGTTTAATGTAGTGTGCTGACAGGGGTCCAAATTTCCCTCCTCTGTATTGATCATCACAGCTGAGCTCTTCTCAGTTCAACTGACTCCGAGTCAGCACTCCGAGGTGCTTTTTGGCTCTGTGATACAGGGACACTGTCAAAGCAAATTCCCAGCAGTAAAAAACATGGAAAACTTGCCTATAAATAATCAAGTAACTAACTAAACAACTCCACAACACACTTAAAATTGAATTTAGCAGTGCTGCACCTGACCCATTACGGAGTATAAAAACAAAGCCGTCAGAGTTTTGACTTATCTGGGACAAAGATATGCTAACGAGGCAGCAGAAGCTGCTTAAATGCAGATGCAAGTGTCCACTCTACCTTAGTAAATAAAATAAACAAACAAACAAAAGAAATTATAATAACCTGAAACTGTAGCCAAATATATACTTATGCTGCAATTTATAACACTGCACCGCAAAGCAATTTGCGTGGAATAGAGCAATTAGGACATCCCACCCACTTGCTCCAAACAGGCCCACACCAAGGATAAAGGTGAAATTGGATGAATCAATTAGAGGAGGTATGGGAGTTGCATGGCACCTTCAGGATAGCAAAACCTGCCTGGCTCAGAAAATGGCTGGCGGGACCAAGGTATCCGCGATGATTTATTGCTTGTGGCACATAAATTACAGCACAAGCCATGAAAACGGCACCTCATACTTAAGCAAATTTATACAGAGCGCCTCTTTAACATGGAGGTCACAGCGCTGAGCATTGTGGGGTAGAAGGCAGGCAGGACTCAGTGATGGCCACAACTAAACCACCCAGAGAGGCTCTGCATAGTACGATCTGCTTTCTATTACATGCACGAAGACACACTCACATACATCAATACATAGAGGCCTTAATCCACAAACACACACACAGTCTAGGCTTTTTTATTGTTCTGCTTCTTTTTTAATGTCTTTCTGTCTTGAAATCTTCATTCTTTCTGTCTGTCATTCATTCATCTTGCCTGTCTGTTATTTTGTCAATCCTTTCTCTTGTCTTTCTTGATGCTTTAGGCCTATATCTTTCCTTTCTCTCTTTCAGTACTTCCCTCCTACCTACAATTAATAACCAGCACCATTATCAGTTGTCTAAACATGAAAACAGATTCTGGACTGCATAATAAATGTAAATCCATAATGAATCCAATTTATGTAATCAAATTAAGACGTCAGATTAGCGTAACAAAATTAGTGCACAAAACAAAAATGTGTGCAGGACAAATATTTAAAGATTATTACTGTTAAGCCAGGCATGTACATCAAAAACCAAACCACTGGCAGACATTTACTGATAAGCAGCGAGATGAACATTTGCATGTGCACCCGAAAAGAAAAAAAAAGGAGTTTGCAAAATGCTACATATTTGCAATGATATTAGACAAACCGTACAACACCAGCACTGATATATTTAGATTTAAGTCAAGATATTAAAACCAGACAGCCTCCATTTAGCCTCCGATTCTAAAAAACAATAATAACCTCAATCCAGTGAGACATCCAATGAAAGTGATATTTTAGCAGCTCTACACTGTGACTGTGATCACGCGGGATGATAGAGGAAACAATGACTTGTCGACAGGAAATGATTTGCAAAACAGAGTCTAGGAACGACATCTCATCTCATTCAGCTAATAAGATAACATAGCAATGCAAGTTTGTTTCAGTCTAGGTAGCCAATCTTCAGTGTGAATGTTGCAATACTAAATCACAGATTGTGCGAGCGTTATGAGGATTGTGATTTACACATGTACACATTTAAAAAAGCAAAAACACCTACATAGTAACTGTTCCAGTTTTAGTTGATGACAAGAAACTGCATCTGCAGCACATTTAACAAGTGAGGCAGAATATTCAGAAGGAAATAGTAGTAGGACAGAGGCTGGATTCACAAATTTCTTAAGAAATTTTCAAGAATTGCACATAGGAACCTTTTTACAAACTTTTTTTAAATTTATTTAAAGAAATGTCTTATCTTTAAGAATATTTTTATATATAATTTTTTTTTTGTTATATTAGTTATTATATTACTTATATTACCCTCCACGGGGGGCTGCAGCCCCCCTCAAAATGAAAATTCACTAGAATCGCCCCTGGCAATAAGCATGTGCTTTGGTACTTTTAATATGAAAAAAAGTCTCAGATTTCAAAATTCTGTCCATTGTATTGCAGTATTAAAACAATAAATGCCATTTTGGCGCTGTTTAATGTGGAGTGACAGATCGCTGAAGCGCCACAGTTCAACAGACGCGGCAGCGCATAGCGCACGTGAACTGATCATCTCCTCCCCAGTTAAAGGGGTCATATGATGCGTTTTCAAGTTTTTCTTTCTATTTGGAGTGTTACAAGCTGTTCATGAAAAGATAAGATCCCTGAAGTTGCAAAGAATAAAGTCTCAAACCCAAAAAGATTCTTTATAAGTTAAGACTTGTCCACGCCTTCCTAAAATGCCTCGTTTAAACACACCCCACATGTCTAGTCACTGTGTGGGAAGATTTGCATAACACCGCCCAAATGTTCACGCAAAGAAAGAAGGCGTAACTTTTATTCTCGCTGTAGTATTGTTGCCACCGCCACCATGTCGTGGAGACGCTGTGTGCTTCGTTGTGAAAGCGAAACTACTTGTTTGGCCTTCCAAAAAAGGACACAACCAGAAATCAGTGGTTAAGCTGTATTTACAACACTGTTCCAGAACAAGTTCAACCCAAATATTCAGATGTGTGTGCCATAATCCTTTAGGGGGATGCTTCCTGAAACCTGGAAGAGGAGCTGCAATGGTGCACCAAAGGGTGTTTCTATAAAGTGGGGCGTTCCAACTTTGCCAAGGACAGTCGGCTGTTCTGACTCACAGCCTGTAAATACGTTTTCATATTTAAAGATTCAAACATGAGTTTTGAGCAGTGTAGAGTAGCGCTTGTTGTTTGTCGTTTCTGATCACAAATGCAGACATCGTTTTATGTTTACACGGCGTGATACGCAACGCATAAAAAGACAGTATAAGTCATTATAACCAGTAATTATGTCCCCACTGGATGCAACAAATGCCTCGTTGTAATGGGTTTTATTGGTTTTGTCACGTAGCGCCGGGACACGGCATCACAGTATGGTAAGGGGGTACCATTTCTGTCACATGCTTGAGGTATTCGGCCAATCACGATGCACTGGATAGCTGACCAATCAGACCACACCTTCGCTTTTCAGACCGATGAGCTTTGTAAAAATCAATGCGTTTCAGAAAGGCGGGGCATAGAGGAGAAACAATAATGTGGAAAATAATGTGTTATACATTGCATTACACCAAATACACAAAATAATGTTCTTTTTAGCAACATCATATGACCCTTTAATGCTGCATTCAATTTCAGCAAAAAAATAAACATGACTAAAATCCGAAGGCAAGTTAAAAGAAAGAGTACAAATTTACAATCCTTATCATGTCTCATGTAATCTCTCAATTAGTGTTTCAGCCACACAAAGACGTCAATATAAAGTCTTGTAAACAATGTCACATAACGTCACATTTACATCAGAAAAACATATTTGGTGACCATAAACTTGTTAGTCAGCTAGAAAAATAAACTGTAGATAGGGGCATTTTGCTAAATATATGCACCAAATAACATTCATTATAAATTGTACTGTTCTTCAATGTTTAATTTATGTTTTAATAAATCCATCAAGTTATGACAGCTAGGGGTTGAATGACTTCTGATTTTTTAAAGTCGACTTTATTTTGAGATGAAAAGTCGAGTTCCAAGTCGATAGTCGCTGAGATCAAATAAATATGGAGCTGTGACAAACACCTTGTGCACAGTTATGGCATATGACACAGTGCTGCCCACATGGTTATTGCTCCTATAACAGTTCATTTTTATCAGTTCTTTTGTCTTTGGGGCGTTATATTTGCGCACGATGTATGCTCGTTTAAATCAGCTACGATGACAAGTACTCATAAACAGTAAAGATTACATTCATTTGAATGCATTAGTGAGAGAGATTGCGTGTGTGAATTAATTCTACCTGGCTGTGTCTCTCTACTAGTAGTGAAGCTGTGGCATTTAGTTAAGAAATATATGCTTGAACTTTTCAGTTTCTAAGCTATTTTATTGAGAAATCACAGAACAGTGTTGACAATACATTTCTGCGCTGAATGATTCTGTGTGCTCACGATCTGCGCGAGATGTACGTGCTACTGTCTGTAGCCTATGTGTGTGTGTTACAGTGCAGCAGCGCATTAGATTAGAATGGCGATTAATTTACCTCTACAATGAGCTGTTTAAAACGTGCATTCTCCTGTTCAATTTCAAGCATCCAGTAATATAATCACACATGACTTGTGGAGCGCTTTCAGAGTATGCATTAATTTGTCATTTGAACTGTTTGGAAACGGAGAGTAAATGTGGAATTCCTTCAAAGATTTCTTATCCTGTTGCGCCCTCTATAGGACCAGCGACTAGTCGACGTCAAGCTTAAAGCGTCATGGCAGAGCATTGAAGTCGACTAGTCGATTAGTCGGTGCAACCCCTAGTACACACCCTTATGTTTTATATTAAAAAAACGAATTGGAAGTAGTAATATTATGTAATTGTAACTTTATTAAGTGTAATTTTTAAGTCGCAAAATCACGATTTGGTCTCGTACTGTATCGCGTACCTTGTCAGTGGCGTGCGCTTTGCTTGGCCATTTGTTGTGATAAACAGGAAAGTGTGTCCAGCGCCAGCAAAAAACAAAGTGTTAAGAGAACTCTGTGAGAGAAGCAGTCAATCAGCAGAAGTTAAAAGCAGATCATAAGTGTATTTATTTCTTGTCTCATTAGTGTTTAGTGCAGTTGTCTTTGCTAGGAAATGCTTGTTTTGTTTACTGTGTGGAGACGTGCTGAAATCGCGTTTGGTCTCGTACTGTATCGCGTACCTTGTCAGTGTCGTGTGCGTTGCTTGGCCATTTGTTGTGATAAACAGGAAAGTGTGACCAGCTGAATTCAATTTGAGTTTTGTTAAAAAAAGAAGCTTAGTTTACCGCGGAAACGGTCGCGGCCGTGTGAAGACCGAAGAGTGTAAAGACCATCGACTCTATAATCGCTTTTTATTTTCTCCTCTTTCCTACTACTTGTTTCACTTCTGTTTCAGTTTTGTATAACCATTTCTTACTATGTGTCAGTAAGTTGTTGTTATTTTAACATGTGTGTTTGGCTCAGTGTTATTTTCTTAGGATTACTGATAAACTAATGTAGTTTGAGTTGTATTAGTTATCTATTTTAGTTTTAGTTACAGTTGTAGTAATGTTGTCATTTTATTCGTTTTTATTATGCCTATATAGTTTTCTTGATAAGTTTAGTTATTTAATTTGAGTTATTCAGTAATTCAACATTACAAATGAAAATGAAATACTATATATATATTGAATGTATATCCTATATTTAATTATATATATATATGTATATGTGTGTGGCTGTACATACACATATGTTGGTGTTGGCTTAGTGTTATGTTAGAATCATGATTATACTCATACCTTTTGTTCTTTAATATTCTGAATAGTTTTAGCTTTATTTTTTTGTTTTAATTTAAATGTTTAGTTTTGAAATGTTTTTGTATGCATTTGTCATTTTTAATTTATTTTATTTTCTTAAATGCGCATATATATAGTATTTATATATAGATATATAATAATTGTATATTATAATATATATATATGATATGTGTATACTGTATATATAGTATTTATGAGAGTTTTAGTCCTGTTAGTTTAATTACTTTCGTATTTGCAAGTCGCTTGGATTAAAAGAAGTCTGCTAATGACAAAGTTAAAGTAAAAGTAAATTAACAAAAGAGTCAATTTTAACCTTCCTATGATATAGTATTGTAGTTACCAACTGATCTCATGTATATTTTACAGAATTTAGTTGAGAGAATTTTTTTCTTGAGAGAAACTTGGAATTTGTACTGTACCTGATATATATCAAAATAATCGAGATTGAATGTAATCGAATCGGTAACTAGAATTGAATCACAAGCTGTGAATGAGAACCAAACGTTGAATTTGTGTCAAAATACAGCGCACTACTTAGAACATTTTTACAAATTTAGCGTTCAGTTTTACTATATATATAATATTTATAATATTAATAATTTATGAAAAGTGGTTTGCATTAAATATTACTGATCAGCAAATTAATCAAGACAATTAGAAATAAGAAAATTAGAAAAATCATTTTAGATTTTTAGAAAAAAAATTATGAAAATAGAAAAAAATTGTATGTAACAAAAAATAATTATGCAATCAAAGCAGTAAATAGAATACAAGTTAAATGTATAAAAATATTGCATCAAAATTGACTAAGTTAATCAAACACAGATCCGTGTGGGATCTGGATCTGCTTATACACAGCATCTAGAACAAGAAACAAAACATTTGCTCCGCTTCTCACTGATTGCTAATTGCTAATCTAATACTGCCAAACAGTCCTGCCCCATTTAAATGACCACAAAAGTCGCACTCCGCCTCCATTCAGGTCGTTTAACTCTACAGCATACTCTCTCGTGCTGAGGGTGGGTATTGTTTAGGTTTGACTAATGGCCGTGCAGCGGGGAGGGCCCGGTGTCTGCAGGAGTAAAGGACACTGAGGAGGTGATTGTGCGGCAGGCCTGTTGCAGTGTGGATGTGCCAAAATCAGAGAACACTGTCCTCTTTTTATAGCGTCACTCCTTAGCGTGTGACCCACTGACACCATGACAGCTGCCCCCTCCCTCGCCCCCCAAAGCACCAACAACTTCACACAGCGGGTTCAACAGAATCCCAATTTAAACAGGTGCATTTTGGGAAGGAATAAACAGTGGTACTAGATTTGCATGGCACATTAAGCAGTGGTTCACAGCTGGATTTGTTTTTGTTTTTAAATTCAGGACCCGAAAGGTGAATTAAACAACAAATAGTTTATCAAAAAATAAAAAATTAAATAAAACCAAACCAAACACTGACATATTACTATTACAGTGAATTGCATGAACATGACACAGGCTAAATTTGAAAATGTCAACCGTTTTAGGTGTTTGGCAGCCAATCATTTGTTGACGGCTCAAACCATGTTTGTTCACGTAGTCCAAGTGCATTCCTGGTTACATTTGTTTTGTTCATGGTGTGAGCATGGGAAATCTCGCAAACTAATTTGGGCATTTTCTACTGAGTGACAATCAAATTTGTGCCAAAATGCTGTAGATTTTGATTGGATGCATGGCCTGAGAGGTCAACAACAAAAGAAGTGGGAATTGTTTTCCCCTTTTATATTGTCCACCTGTTAAAATCAAACTCAATATGCTGTTTGAGAAATAAATCATGTCCATAGCATAAACAGTGTAAAATGAGTTAGGCCTATGTGCCCACATTTAAAACATACTGTAGGTTTAAGAGTTTTGCAAAGTTTTACTAATATTAATGGCCTTAGCAAGCACTAGTAACTCTGTGGACACATAATGCACCATGATGTGCAACTAAACTTACATGATTCTTAAAATCAGTTCCAAGACCTGCTGTGTTGTTATATGGACTAAATTCTACAGCAGTGCAGACTAATCTTAAATCAGAGTAGAAGAAATCCAGGCTCATAAGGTCACAGTGGACATAAATTGTGAGCTATGGCAAAAGACAAGACACTCCAAGGGAAAAGCCATCAAGTCTAATCACTGGTTCTTTTTAACTTTCAGTAAATGTTGCTACTGCAGCAGTTTGGATGGATGCGCTTATGTTAACCCTGCCCTGGATGACACAACTGTGACCAATCTTATGTAGACTCACACTTCAAAACAACTAGTCATGACAGATTAGCACATGCTGCAATGATGCTAATATTAATATGAGAAAACATATGGTTAGTATGATTGTAGTGAAGTCATCCGTACATACTATATATCCAAACATGCTTCATACAACCATGTAGGGTTCCTGTACTTTGGTAACAAATCAATAGCAAGTATCCCTGCCCCCTTCCCTGCCAACTTCAAATGTACTTGAAATACAGGCAGGGCAACTTCCTCAGTTACATATAAAACCTCCGAATACCTTTTACACCGATCGTCCTGTTCAATCCCTCACGTACCTAACACACTACACTAACAACACACGTTGACGCACAAGGTTTAAATACCTAATCTAAGTCACTAGGGGTACGATCATCCTCTTTTTTCCCCGGTGAAGCAGGTCCCCAATTGACCCCTTTTTTACTTATTCTTGTTAACTTGTCCCCACATGATTGATAGGACTTTAGTTACCCTCCAACCCGTAGGCAAATTCTAACGAGCTCTGTTGACGCCAAGAGCTGGGTTATATGTAGTTAAATACTCATAAACCTACCACAATACACAAAATAAAGTCTAAATACATCAAATCAAGTCCCTCCAAGGATAATTACTAAAGGAAAACTAGCAAACTAAAATACAAACGTAACAGTCCCCCATTAACAAATACAACATTTCACACTACGACCGCTTAAACAACTACTACCAATGAACCCCCACAACCGACAAATACAACCTAAACCAGTGACCAGACACACCCCCCCCACCCCTGCCCTTGGCACTTAGTGAAGGCACCATTCTGTTACAGAGATTTGCCGAAGCCTACAACGGACCACGGCACATAGTACCATATATTAAACAAATGTCACTCTAAGCCACCAAAATTAATTTGTAATACCCTATATTGATACACGCCCATTACCTAACATTACACTTACCCATAAATGATAGCACCCACCAGCATAGCACCGTTTTGCTGTGGTAGCCTATTAAAAACCCACAGTATGTGCCACTAGGTCTGGGTACCACACGCCCAATTACGGTACCCCTTGGGCCTAACGACTCGACACCACTTGGTTCGGCTACTACCGGAGTACCGATTCACGTTAATCACATCGGTTGCTAAATTTCGGTACCCGAGAACGCTCGGGGACACTACGCACAGAGAGAGGAAGAGCAGACCACCCCCTGTGAAGGGAGGTACCACCCCTGCAAACCCGTTCAAAAAACACCCACAGGCAAGACCGAAATGTTCTGAAGTGTGGTACATTTCTAGGACCATACGGCGCTTTCTGCGGAAAACAAACGCGGACGGGTTCGTGGAGTCGTTCATAAAAACGTAATTTACTCTATAGTGCGGAATGCCACGGAATTCGTCAATTTTAGACGAATAAATCAAAAGTAGCCACTGCAAATTAATTCGAATTGTGATATGAACTAGTGTCTGTGAATATTAAAAAGCAAAAAGCTGGTTTAAATATGAATCCTGTATGTTCCACTTGCCTCTGTATTTATGAATGGCGGAAACACGGTTTTGTTTACCACACAAATACTGAAGCACGCGTGACGCTCGTGGTGATTTTCGGCCTCTGCGTCTCACTATATGACGGCATGAACACAAACTTAATCTCCAGAGCTGCTGTGAGTCACTTCGCGAGAATTACCGTTTCATTTTAGAAAACTAGCATCATCATACTGTATACACACAGAAACATCATGGCAACCTGTCAAAATATAAGTACAGTTTAACATGTAACAGAAATATATTACTCTTGTACAGTATAATGTACATCTTTAAACATTCAATTTTCTATCAAATTTAAAAAAAAAACATTAAATGATAAAAATAAATTACAACCAGATTAATCACTTAATTGTAGAAAAAAAATAATACAATTATTAGCCTATTAAAAATGTTTTAAAGGAATATTCACACAATTTTTCTTCCATGTATTAATTTCAACAGTAAACCTCAGTTTGTTTGTCAAAAAATAAAAGGGTTTAATTTTCACTTGATTTAAAATAAATGTTTAACGCCTTCATTTGATTTTTAGAAAAGAAAAAGTTTGTAGGGCCCTATTGTTCAAAATGTTGAAATTGAGACTTTTGGACTTATTTTTTTCACTGAAATAAATGTTTTTTGTAATTACACAGAGTAAAGTACCGAAAAAAGGTAACGGTACTGTACCGGTTAAAATGTGAACGGTACCCAACCCTAGTGACCACATAAGCATATTTTCATACAGAGTGTGCGTATACTCACACAAACATGTGCAAAGTCATGAAATAATTGATGCAAGAACTGAAAGTTATATAAAATCACAGTGTTTCCAACTGCAACACCCACAAACAACAAACGCAGACCAAACAGACACATCCCGTTCCTTGGTTGTGTTAATAGATGGACGTCCATCACCACACCTCAGTGTCTGGGCTACAGGTCCCACAGAGCCAATAAAAGCACCCAAACACTGCTGACTCAAAGTTCAGCCATCAATAAAAAGCTTTCTCCCTCCTGGGAAGCGTTCAGTTATTTCCTTCAGCCCGTCACAACTTATCCTCTTTCATTAGCTCGCTCTCATCTGTTGTGCAATCGACTTTATTATGATAAACACGCCTGCAAATCAAAGTGGGTTTTTTTTCATAAATTCCACAATTACGATTTACGATGTCATTTCTAAGCCAGCTACAATTATCCACGGCAAATGCCAAGCTAAGACTCGTGCCAGGATCAGAATGTGAAAATGCTCCAGATTCCGGCTGTACAATGCTTTAAACTACAGGGGAAAAGAGGGGCATAAAGACTTCAAACCCCATAACGGTAGCTCCCGAGCTCATGGTGTTTCATGTTCCACAGCCTTTGCTAGCACACATTCCATCAGGATCGCATCATTGGGCAACAGCCTTTCTCTGGCCCACTGCAAGCGTTTGTGTGCTGAGCTTTACACTTTCGATAACTTCACTCATTACTTTGCACCCACCTACTCATGCACGCATACAAACAAACATCTCTAGCGGTGCTTTCATTTTAAAAGATTCAAGAGATAAAGTCATGAAGTCAAGCATGAGACGTGCGTGTGTGCGCCTTCACCGTGTCATCTGCGTGACCTTTCTAGTCAGATAAGTGCGTTCCCGACGAACGCGTTTGTGCTAACACAATTGCACTCAGCTAATGAACAGAGCGGTGAGATAAAGCCATCTGAATGCTAGCTTCATCCCAGCATCTCAATCTCCTTTAAAGGCTACATTTGCATCTTTAATAGAAATGAAATTCCTCATTAAACGTGCAAGCTGCTGGTGAAATATGCTTGTGGAGAAAGAAAGAGACTGAATGAGCAAAGAATAGATGTAAATCTAAGTATTTACACACTCTCGCCCATAGGCTTATAGCGGTGGTCTTATGTTAATAGATAAGAATGGCAATTTAACAATTCTGGTTCCAATGCGACTTAATGATCCTGGGTTTGTTAATTCCATTAGCTTTTTTTTTTCTTAAGAAGAATAGTTAATCCTATTTACATAAATACACTAAACAAAACTAAACTAACATAATACTATTTTTATTACCACACTGATTCAATGATTTTCTGCAAACGAAAAGACTCAAAAGAACAATGGTAACAAAACTAACAACACTAATCCTCTCAAATGTTAATCAATGTCAATGTTGTAAACATTTTACAAACAAAACATTTATATAAATCTTCTAAAAATGCATTAGTTTTATAAGATTTACTTACTATATTATTAAAAAAATGAATTAAAAAATACTGCTAAATTATCAAATTTAGTTAAAACATTTACTAAATAAATTAAAATATAAGATGTAACATTAAAAGTATATGATATAAAAAAATAATAACTGAAATATTCACTTCAAAAGTCCAGACTCGAAAGAAGTTTGTTCACAAAACAAAGCAACAAACAACACTACACGTCTCATAAACTCAACTAATATAAATAATACTTCAAAAACTTTGTTTTCCACAGTAAGTATAGGTTTACGACAACATGTGTCCAAGAACCGCTCTGACCGAATCATTTGATTCAGATTCATATGGATAACTCATGAAAGTCTTTGACTAATTCATTAAAAAGAACCAGCTCATAAAAACTCAGTTCACAAGACAAACTAGCAAGGACATCATAACCGAATTTTACAAGGTGGCGAATTCGTATATGATGTGATTTGTACAGAAACGTGGGGCGTAAGCAGATAATATGAAGCCGTACATAGAGTACACAAAAAAATTGGTGTAGAAACAATTTTCACAATTAACTACAAAGAAATGTCAAGTAACACATTGAATTGCAGAATGTATGCTTTCATACAAATTAGAAACCAATCTGCCAAAACTTAAAATAGTTATGAATTCCCATGAGTGTGTGCCGGATATGTTGTCTATTTGTTGACTTTGTATTACTATCATCAAGCTCATAACTCATCTAAAGCAATTTTGTTTGCCATGAAGCTGTAGATTTAGCAGCAGGAAACATTGTCAGAATATTTAAGTACAGTACAAAAACAATTAACGGAGCTGAATGTCATGAAAATCATCCGGCTGCCGAGTCAAAACCAAACAGGCTCAGTTTCCAAAGCTTTTAGCACTATGAAAGAGCACAGCAAAGATTAAGCAAGGTGAAAGATGTGCCTCAGAGCTTGATATGGATCTTCCACATGAGAGAGAGTCTGTGGTTTGTAATGCTTATAAATTTTCAAGAAACTTGATCCTAAGTCAGCAATTAGGGCACCTTGTCCCGGGAGTGTCTGAGCCCTACAAAGAAGCTGATCAGTCAGAGTGTGACAATTATGATGAATAGCCTCAGTACGCCAGCTGTCCGACTGCTCCTTTGGCCATTAATATTACTCGCGGCTCTACTGCAGCAAAAAAGCCACCGAAGCTTTCGCTCACCCCTTTTCTAGCTCTTTCAATTTAGGAATGTGTTGCCATGACAGTGACTGATGGCTTGGCGGCAGACGGGGAGCCCGCTCATCCCAGCCAAGGGTCGAGGTTGGTGAGAGAACGTGTCAGGGTCCCGTGGGCGAAGGATCAGAGACTGATCCACTGGAAAACTGGAAGCATCTGTAGATGTGGTACTGATTAGCGGCGGGTGCGGGGGAGAGCTGCAGGTATTTCAGCTATGCTCCACGTTTACCACAGGGGAATCCGGCTAGCGACCTATGAGCAAATTTGGGCTGTATGGGAGCGAGGAAATGCAGAAATGTCAAGTGTGTGATTTCTAAAAGCACGAGACCTTCACTTCTGGTTTCGCGCGAGCTGTAAGTGCAAACACGTTTAGCCCTTGTAGCGCTACGTAACGCGCTTAGACAACGAGGCCTGCCAACAGGCTGATGAGGCCCAAAGTGGGACTCTTTAAGGTATATCTATCATTTGATCAGGAAGATGGGAGGAAAAACATCGATCACGTTGAGCTTTATTTTTCATGACAAGGCTAAAATAGCACTGGTAAACCAGATTTTTCAGTCAAACAAAAACCACTTACTTCTGGAAACACTTAGCGCAGTTACGTGGATTTCTGAAAACCAGGATCTTCTACAAATTAAACAAACTTTATCCAAGCTTCACTTACGTCATACTTCACTCACATCAACCATCAAATTCACTAACAACTTATTCAAGCAATTAATGTTAAGATAAATCGTTCTGTTGTATGATTCTCTATTTATAGGTCTAAAAAAAATAAGAGAGAAAAGCATAAAAGCAAAGTCATATGCTAGATGATTAAATGAAAAAAGAATAAATGAGTCACTAGACAAGAGCAAATGTTGACATTCATTATGAATGAGTCTCTGCTCTTATCAGTCAAATACTCTGTTGTTCATAATATTCTTTTATGAGGGTTTAACGTAAGAAAAGGAACATTTAATAATTTATTTACAAAACAACAACATTACATCAGGGTTTCCAACCTTTTTTGCCAAACCACTGATATTTGCCTGAAGTACCACAACAAAAATGTCAAGTAGCCTAAAGTTTCAAGTAATGTCAATCAATGTAGCAAACATTTTACAGACAAAAATATGGTGGCCGAGAAGTGCAAAGCAAATCACAATTCGGAAAACAAAATAACAAATTACAAACGCAAATGCAAGTCAAAAAACAAAATAACAATTTAGAAAGTACAACAACAATTCAGAAAACATTATAACAAGTCAGAAAACACAATGACAATTCAAAAACAAAATAACATGTCAGAAAACACAACGACAAATCAGACAAACCGGAAAAGGTAGGTATAGTTTGAGACAGCGCCATTGGTTTGGGATGCTATTTACACTAAGTGCAAATACCTAGTTACACTGTTAAAATAGCAGGATTTCTACTATCAAGTATACTACTTGTTGCAAATAGTGGCAATTATCTGCACCTACTGTCGTACATTATAAAACAGTACGCAATAATAACATATTGAGTGTAAATTATAATTTAAATTATTAAATGGATGCCACCTTATTGTTACAATAAAGCCCTCCCTACACCTACCCGGTACTTTATTTTCAACTTTTTGATTTTTTTCCTTAATTTTTATTGAAAATAAATGCATTTCCGATGCGATATGTGATTTGAAAAGGGAGAAAAAAAGTTTGCCAAAAAGCAGATTCAAACCCGGGTCGATCGCATCAAAAAGCCAAGGGCAAGCGCTTATCCATCTGCACCACTGGAGCTGATGTTCTACAGCCACTTTTAACTCAATGTAAATAGACACTCCGTATTTTTTGATTAACAGATGTCTCGTCCAGTCAGCGGTGAGTAATCCCAAACCAATGGCACGGTCTCAAACCATACCTACCTTTTGTCTGATTTGTAGTTGTGTTTTCTTACTTGTTATTTTGTTTTCGAATTTGTATTTGTGTTTTCTGACTTGTTATAATGTTTCCTGAATTGTTGTTGTGCTTTCTGATATTGTTTGTTTTATAGACTTGCATTTGCGTTTGTAATTTATTTAGTTTTCAGAATTGTGATTTGCTTTGCACTTTACGGCCACCGTACAAAACACTGATAAAAACCTAAAAATTATTTCATTAGTTCTGATTA
Source organism: Sinocyclocheilus anophthalmus (assembly GCA_018155175.1). NCBI lineage: Eukaryota > Metazoa > Chordata > Actinopteri > Cypriniformes > Cyprinidae > Sinocyclocheilus > Sinocyclocheilus anophthalmus. The sequence goes on from JADLZN010000719.1 coordinate 78,162, forward strand.
ACAGATTTAATTAAATTAATAATTTAAAAATGAATTTAAATAAATTAACTTGCTAAATTGTGCTTAATTAACTTGCAAAAAATTAATTAATTCAAATATAAATGAAAAAAATTAATATAAAAATAAAACATTAATTAAATATTTAATAATAGTCCCTGATATTAAAACATTTACATTTATAAATACTAACAATTTAAATAAAATGATTATCGATTAAATTACAATATTTACTTTAAAATATGAAAATTATAAGTTAATCATTTTAAAAGTAATATTTTATAATTAGATTTTATTGAAATTACTTGTACGCATGATCAGATTTAAGTAGTTAAAATAAAACATTTACAAACTAAATTCAACAAATATTAAATGTAATATTAAAAATAATCAAAATCATATTGGAAAATAGTAATATTTATAAAAAAAGATTAACATTTTTAAAAAAAATAAAATAAGACTTGTATTAAATAACTAATTAATAATTTTGTATGATTTGTAAGTTTTTTGTTGTTGTTTTAATTATAAATGTAACAAATAATTAGACATTTTTATGCAGTTTTGAATACCATTGGATTTTTATAATAATAAAAATAATAAACTCACAAACCCTACGCAGTTCCTTCGCAAACCCTCAGTTGGGACAACGTAAAAAAAAAAAAGGATCCTCTTCACTAGATTTAGAGCCCACAGGGTGTGTGTTTATTAGCAAACTCTAGTGTGTCTTTCCCTGAGGAGAGTTTGGACACTACCCCAGTCTGGTGGCCTATAGCAGCACAGGGGTCAGGCCATTGTTCCATCCCTGTTTGCATTTCCCCTGCCGCCAGTGCAACCTCCTCATCTGGACACGATTGGGAGTCCAACAGGAAAGAAACAGAATGGCACTGGAGTCTATAAAACTTTAAGAACTAAGAATGGACAGTCGGCAACACGTGCACAAACAAACACACATACACACACACACACACACACACACACGTGCCTGGCAAACAAACCTGTAGTCAATCAAATGAGTAAACGGGAGTGCGCTATCATTGCGGTAACACACATACTGCTATCAGCAGCGGTCGACTGCTGAGCGGCCCTTATGTTAAAACGCTTGCACACAAACCGGCATCCGGTTTAATGCCAGCGGTACAGCCGAGGGTCGCCTAGCTCTGCTGATGGTCATTAAGCCACTGCACCACCATCACTCACAGGGTCACAGGAGCATGAGAATCGAGCTGCAAACAGTCATGAAGCAAGAAGCTGAAACAGACTAGTCTTATCTGAGCCAAGAGTGTATGCGCACAAGTGTGAAAGGGACAGTATCGTCAACCGCTGTAAATACCAAACTCAAGAGGATCACACTCTCAATCTCAATTATACAGTGACCCGGTGACAGCCACAAATGCAACCCTGATGAAGACCGCTGCGGGACTTGCGCCATCACACGCACAAAAATACATCTGTCAAGGATGGAAAAAAATAAAGCTAGCTATTAACCTACTATCCCATCCTCTTGCCCTTCAATAAACAACACCACAGACTCTTTCAGTCCGCTAAAATTCACACCCAGACTCCTTTTTGCACATAAAAAATATGTTTGGGATTGAAGCACATTTATAAAGCAAAAAAGTAGAGAAATATCTATATTGCATTGGGCAGCTCGCCAGCTCGCAGCACAACTCATTCTTCTCATGATCATCTGGAGCCTTTATACCAAACAGCATCTGCTGCATCTCACAAAAGCTCTCATCCACTGAGAGATTTCGAGTTCTAACAGCTGCGAATGTGAGGAGAGATGCGCTTATGTCTCTGTCCTTCTGAATATTAAGTATAGAGGTGTATCACATTAGACCTATAGAAGGGACAAGGTCATATTGACTCTGCCTTCTTTTTTTTCAGTGTAATAGGGACAAAATAACAGAGACCTGAACTTGGGACAGTAAGCAATCGACTATGAACCACCTAGAACAGCCTAGCAACCCCACAGTACAATGTTAACAGCAACTGCACTGGCAACCTCCCAGAACACACTAGCATCCTGCTGACAAGTTTTGCAAAGGCAAGCAGCACTAAAAATCTAGTATTGCTCGAAAACAGCAAATGCAGTAAAATTGCTTTTGGGCTTATGTAGTAAAAACTTTTGGACATACTTTTTATTGGCAAGAGAGAGGACACATGAAGAAAAAGAGAGGGGAAAAAACCAACACAGACGAGATTCAAACCAGGACCACCATTTGAATATTCTTTAACTTTAAAAATGGACAGTATGAGAAACAACCAAAACTGTATTTTTTTTAGATTCTATTACCTTTTTTCACAATTTTTTGATAAAATTTTTGACGGCCAACAGATAACATGACTCTTTGTCAAGACTGTCTTAGACTTTAAGGCTCCACTTCCAACTCCAAACTCAACAGATGTGTCTGAAAAATTGACCGTCTTAAAAAATAAATAAATAAAGCTCTGTAGACATTTTCTAAAAGGAAACAATGGGGACAATTTTAAAAGACGTACAATATTCATGTTTTAAAAGACAATAGAACTCAACTGATAAAATGCCAGATGCTATTTATTTGAATTATGTGCAATTCAACTCTGCGGACATACTAAGGAAAGTTTTATTTCCATAGTCCCATGCAATTGCATAATAAAATGCATATAAAAGACATACTGTAGTGTAAATATAAAAATACACATTTTTCTTCAACATGAAATTTTAGATTCAAAATTTTCAATATCTTATTCACAAAGAAACAGCAAATAAACCATATTGTGCATTCATAGTCTCACTAAAGACACGGTTGAGTTCTTTATGGTGCCTAATCAGTCTAGACAAGTATTTCTCTGCATAAACAAGTATATTTTTATGAACCTGCTTTCCAACTAAAATCTGAATTTACTGGCAATAGGCTGTCAGAATTTGGATCCATTGAAAAGCTACTTTGGGATGGCAACAAGAGGTGGCTAAGAAAACACCTCACAAACAGTGAATCGCACACCGCTCTAAACACACGTTAAATGCAGGTTGTCAGGAGAGGTGTAAAGGCGCACAGCCCAACACCCCTGTGGCTGAACACCTCCTAGTCATTCCATCAGAGTGACACTTTCAAATACACACACACATATTCAAACAGACACACACCTTCCACAGGCACCATAGCACATTACCTCTCTCCAAACAGAGTCTCGAAGGAGATTTAGTGTTGCATCCTGCACACAGACTATCCCAATGCCACTAAGGCATGATGACACGCGTACAGTCCGTCTCCCACGACATCTCCGGGCTCTGCAGTGAAGCATGTCAAGCGAATTCCATCTGGGGAGAGGAATTTGACCCCCAACCTCTGTTTATGACCCATCAAAGGGAAGCCTGCTCATTGGTCTGGCAGAGTAATCACTTCCAGAACGGGCCACTCAAAGAGAGTGAGTTCGAGAGGGAGGGAGAGAGGAGATTTTCCAGGGAGACAGACTGCCTGCAGCCGGCTATGTTAAAGGAATCTGGCTGATGATGTTCAACAGAGCTCTACAGAGAGGCCCATGCTCAAAATGCAACTTAACCTCTCAGAGAAAGAAAGAAAGAAAGAAAGAAAGAAAGAAAGAAAGAAAAAAAAAGAAAGAAAGGAGAAAAAGAAAAAGAAAAAGAAAACGAAACAAACGAAAGAAAGAAAGGATTTTAAATTTTGGTAATTAGTCACATTTTGCAAAGGAGTTACAGGAAGGCAACACACTCATAACAATAATCATTTGTACAACAGTGAAATTACGAATTTCTTATGGCTATTGAAGAACTTTTAAGATTTTGCTATGTTTTACATATTACTGAAGAACTAGAAATGTTTGAAATGCATGAAAAAATAAATGTTCAAAAGAACATTTGCAGTAATGGTTAGGTTTAGAGGTTAGACTTTACGGCTGGGTTAGTTTGTGTGTTTCTTATGATTTTTCCATCTTGTACGAATTATGACCATGAGTTCAGTTTGTGGAGGAACTAAGGAATAATAAAGGTGTGTTCACATTAACAGTAATAAAAGCAACCAAAAGTTGTTAATTTCCAATAAGATTTCGCAACAGCAACCACTGAACAAGTTAAGATGAGTTTGAAGGTTTATGCAAATGAGCAGGTACATAATCTATCAATGGGAGTACAGAACCTCAAGTGTAAGAAAGTGTACCAGCATGAAACTTAGCAGCATTAATCAATGCAACCACACCTTGAGAGAATAGCAAAAATGAATATACTTTATTTAGTATGTGATGATTCCGGTCTTATTTAGTTGAATATGGTGAACATTTCATTTTATTTCTGTTCAAACTCATCTCATTTTCCCCTGCATCCATGTGGAGTTTTTTCAGTTCACTCATTTGATGCTGTTGTTGTCATAATCACCTTAAAAAGAAGCAGTCCATTCCTTCACTTGCTCGCTCTCAGACTGCTGGAAAAACATGATTAGCTGCTAGAAACATGATTAATGATTTCTGTTTCCCGAGCTGCTGTTCTGTCAGGAAGCATCATTACGGAATGAGAAGTTTGCTGGGCTCCCAAGAAGCCTGCAGTGACAAGGAGGTCCCAGGTCAAAGACCCCCCGTGAGTTTAGAGGTCAAGGGGCAGCCTGGATTATGGAGACACATCACCTCGCTTTGGGATTTCAATTAACCCTTTCACAGTCTTCTGTTACTCGGGCAACCGATAAGCATGGTGCTACAGATCCAATGCGCTGGTATGTCTCACCCAGATTAGACCTAATCCTGAATGAAAACCAACTCACAAAGTGAGCTCCAAATCAAACCCGCTTTTAGCCCAAAACCAGTCAAGCAAAGATCAAAATTACAAAGCAAAGGTCCCGATCTATAATCCCAGAATGAACCACAAGTGAAAACAGTTGAGATCATGAGGTCAACTATCTGAATCCATTCTGGCTGTATTAAAGGTTGAACATTACCGCGAGAGATCAATACGCACCATCTTTTAATGAGATATTAATTAAGAGGCGACTGAACAGCAAGACCTTGACTTAACAAGCTCAACGCTCTTATTAAAACCTATTCAATACCATGAAATATTACATCTATAAATCTATCAAGAGAAAGCTTTATCTATCTATTGAGTTGCTGAAACAACTTCACAGAGCGCTGCATTATAAACCATACCATATCTTGTGCATTCTATACATTTGTATCCGCATTAAAAACACACCTATATGGCTACCATTGACCTCTTGAAAGGTCTTTTGGAGCGCCTGTGGTCCTCTGAGAGGGACGTCCCCTTGGGCCCCATCACTTTTAGTCTTACTTACATGGCCAGTCTAGAGATCTTGCATTATTTACTGGCTTTCAGTACACAAACCACAACTGCCTAAGGAAGTGCTTCAGCGGCAGTATCCAAGGAGAGACGACGGCCAAATGAAATGAACCAGACAGTAAATAGCCTATTATCGAGTTCACACTGCTTATACCATAAGGAGGAAATCACAAAGAGCAAAGCTGAACGGACCACAAAGAACAGAAAGGTAAGGAACATATTTTGCACATACAGCCCAAATTTACTTTTGCAAACCCTTATGAAACACGTGGCTATTCTTATTACTGATGTCGCTTTGCCTAAAGCTAAGCTTCCAGAGTCGCTTTCATCAAAAGCGGGAAATAAACACACGATTCAAAGCAGACCTGAAGGGATGCGTTGTGAGGGATGCCTTTGAATACAGCAAAAATAAATTTGGCTCGGAGATGCTGCCAGTCTGTGACTTCCATTACAAGAGGCCTAAAGCCCTTCTCGATACAAAACAGGCGAGCGAAAAGGAAAAACACCACGGCACCAGTTAATAATACCCTTAACAGTTGGTTTGGCATTAGTGAAACCTACCCTATGCTTAACATAATACATTGCGAGTGCCATGACAATACTATCCAGGATCAGTTGTAGGGGCCATAGAAAACTCCTCAGAGGGTGGTGGTAAAGCTGTAGTCTGCAAGCAGATGGCAGATAGCATTGATCGGATCCAAGCCCCGATAAGGCTGAGGGATAGATGCGCTGTCCTGGAAACTAGAAAGGAGAGGTGAGTGGAAAGGTCTCCCCCACCCTGTCCCAAAAGAGAAATCCACACCACTGACTGGTATTGACGTACATTAACGGTCCCAGACATTGTAATTTAATTCTAACAGCGTGTATCACTAATAATGTAATGTTCAATATGCATAAAGGGGTCAGGGACTGACCCGAGATGGGCGAAGGCTGCAAAAGCTCATTCGAGGGCCCTTGACACTTTCATTCACCATGGTATGTGACCTGACAATGAGATCGAAGGTCACACTTGGTATTTCAAGCACAAGTCGAATAGTTGGGGTAAATTCCGGGAACTGGGTCAAGTTTGGTTCTTTAGCGAGAGGGTGCTCTCTCCATCACAGACACATCACTAACTTATTCCTAGAATAATGTGCAATGTAATACTGTTCAATGGTTAACTTATATGCTGCTGACTCATGTTTTCTGAAATGAGATGCTCTCGGTCATGGTCAAGCTTCATCGGTCAAGCTTCTAATCTCACTACCGGTCACACATTCTGACAGTAAAACAAGAAATACAGTAGCTCTACACAAAAGTAGAAGCTGAATTTTTTTTCCCCTCCTAAATTAGCCGTTAGTTCTTTTATTTTGATGGGCGGTGAAAAAGAAAGAGGTTCCCAGCCGAGATCTCCAGTCTGTTGAGGGAGCGGAAAAAGCTGTATCTCCTCTGGACGACGGCCATGACAAACAAAACATGGCCTGACCCTTCATTCTCCAAACCCTGCTCAAGCCAAAGCACTATTTATACACACTCAATAACTCAGTAAAAGGAAATGGTAATGAATTCGATTTAACAGCGCTCTTTGCACGTCGTACCAAGGCGCTAAAAATATACAACAAAGCAGGCTGCTAATAAGACTGATCAAATATAAAATGGAAGCCTAATCTCTATTCCTGTCATATTCTTATGGCATGAAGTATCTAAATATCACACACTTTCTCAGAGGGATAACCATCTGCCAGCCTTCAGCGCACACTTATATAAATGTACATACTAGAAGAAAAGTGAAGGGAGAAACAATTTTATTATCTCTTCCTCAGATCTGATACAGTCAGCTTCAAAACACTTCAGGCCTGACTGCCTTTATTGTGTTAGTTTGACGTCTCCGCAGATTTGAGGTGCAGAAAGAGCTGATAATGAATTGGAAGAGTAAATTAAATAACTTGTGTTTTATGATAAACTCAATCAAAAAGCTATCATTGTCTGTCCTAGGAGTGATATTGAAGGAAACTAAAAAGACAAGTAATGAGATTCTACAAGCCTGCTATTCAAGAAAAGGAAAAAAGAAACCAAAAACTGGCAGCTGAAGCTGATCCATTTGGAGGAGAGATGCTTTCCGGCAAGATTATTAATGAATAATTGTTCAATTAATGTATGGAAGGCTGGGGCTAGTTGTCACATGGGCAATATCTCAGTTTCTGAGGCAAATGTTCAGGTTTTTTTTTTTTTTTTTTAAACATCTAGAAAAAAACCAAAATAAGAACTTTAAATTAATTTTGTACTTCAAATTAAAATTACAATATTTTGTTTTCTAAAACTGTTGGGTAAACAAGTATTTTTTTTAAAAATACTCTATTGGGGCAAGTTGCCACAAAAGGTCAATTGCATATTTTTATACATCCCTAAGACTTAAAGGCAATGTACAATACAGAAATTGACTTTCAGAAATAAGCCAACCTTACATAATATTCACTAGAACAAAAGGTGTGACAACTAGCCCTCCCCCAACTATAAATGTAACTTATGCTCGTGACTCTCTAATAGTGACGTACTGTAACGTGTGTGAAAAGGCGCCAAGATTGTGTCACGTAGAGTGGACACGGAGCTTTAATACAGCCCACAGCCCACTCGACACCGGCACAGAGACTCGAGAGGAGGCTGGCACTGACAAGCTCGAAGGTGAGGATGTCAGGGATATTTAAAACATCCGTTAATCACGGCAAAGGCCGAGTACGCGGAATATAACGACTCAAAACGAGATTAATTCTGACATGGCGCACTTCGTTTCCCACAGTGTCACACAGAGGCGAACCGCTTTGACATAAAGGTGGACGTTTATGCCAAGAACGTTGAGATTGATGTTCTTACATCACTTCATAAGACAAACTCCATCACACTACCAGGGACTCTATTGGCAGTATGATAATTCACAAAGACTCTAGATTAAGAGTATTCATTGGATTACTTTGAAAAACAACCTGTGTGTTGAATTATTTTAGATTCATTTAAAAAGGCACCGGTCCTGGTTCTAGATTAGATCAGACCAAATTCTAGAACCAATAACTTTTATGAGCCGATTCTTTTTAGTCAATCCAAACACCAGTATGGTGCGGTTCCCAAAAATAACTCTTTTGAGCCGAATCTTTTTAGTGATCTTTTTAGCTATGGTCAGGTAAATGGATTAATATTTCCTTCTCAGAAGTAGCCTACTAAAAGAATCGACAATGCGATCCATTAAGAAGAATCGGAACCAGAATCTTTCGATTCCTCAGAATTTCCATCACTACAAAGAAGTCATTCCATAATGTGATTGTGAGCTACTTCAAGAACGGAACCGAATTAAATGGCATCACTATGATCCATCCGTTGGGACCAAAAGGCAAGCGTTTTATAGGATATAGGCAACAAACCGTCAATAAACACACAATACGAGTGTTTATATAAAACACGTAACTTTTGGAGAGATGATGCGCGCTCGCAGTAGTCTGCTTTTCACCATAAGAAAACCTTTCAGTCCAGTTACGAGAGCTCTAATGCTGACTGAGTGGTTGAAGTGTAGTACATTTAAACGACCAAATTCCATGCAACACCTTTACTTTAGAAATAAACGTATTCTTCCCAATGTGAAACTCCTATCCGTCATATTATGAAAAAGCCAATATCGAACCGTCTGTGGAAGGACGCCGAGCTAGAAAGCTCAAAACATTTACAAAAACGTAATCTTTCAGTTCAATTTCTGCAAGCAAACAGAGACGAGTATATACATTTTTCTTAAAATCATTGTTAAAATCAAAACATAACGTTAAAATGTGTAATAAAAGCACTTTACTGACATCTTCTAGTGAATGAAGCAGAGCATCTCGTAGGCTACATACTGTACACTACATAAACATACAAACACAGTACCTTGGACTGTCAGTTTCCCGCCTCACAAAAGAAAATAAATGTGTCTGCTCAACAAACCAGACAATAAAGATTCTGAGATTTTAATTAATCTAATAGAGAGCTTTATATGTTAAGACTATGCAGATATTACATGCGTGAAATTCGCCTTATATTATTAGATTTCTGCCTCTCATGCAGCCCAACAGTTCTAACCTACATCCAATTTTGCCGAATTCCCATCTGAATCAGTCTTGGCGAGAATTTACAGACAGTCAACCCACATACTGTCACATTGATGCTGTCAATCCAAATAACTGTACACAGAGAGGTGTTGGACAAAGCCTGGTTTATACATTTAAACATATCAAACCCTCCTCCCTATGCAGTTAAGCGTAACCCTAAAAGTGTGATTTGCAGTGGTAAACTGAGCTATCCAACAAATGCATCGTTTACATTCTGCATATTCCCAGAGAACGCCCCTGTACCCCACACAACCTGATAGTTACTTATTTCAGTAAAGCAGTTAAACCACAGGGAATCTAACCAAGTTAGTCATCCACTACTGCTGCTCAATGCCGATATCTTCTTGTTTAATGCGTCAGTTAATACGCACTGAGGTGTCAAACCGCATACAAAATGTTCACATCGCAGTCCTCGGCTGTTCCGACGCAATCAAGTATCGATACATTCATTGTAAACGCCGAAGAAAACAGAGCGCCACACGCATTTTCCCCCCAAACAAACTGCACTGAAAAGTCACGCCTGTGCGCAAAGAACCGAGGTTACTTACTTGTGCTCTTGATGCCTTGGTTTATTATCCTCGCCATGCGTAAAATCTCAAACTTGAGTACATTTTCTCGGCAGCAGTGTGTAAAGCTCCGCGTGCACTTTCTGTGTGTGGAGTCTCAGCACGGCATGAATGAGGAGGAATGCGGTCCGCGCGTCCTGATCGAGACGCAGCCTCGTTTTGGGTCTCGGGGAACGCGCTGCCTGATACATATCTCGCGTCGCGGCCAGGCGGCGACATTGAGCGCGCTGAAGCCTGTATGGTGAAATATATATATAGATATAGATACAGTTAGTCTGTAGTCCCGAATATCGGTCCGTTGCACCACCTGTCGATGTATATAAGCACATTTATTACAATCACACAGACGACAATTTATTTGTCGTTTGTGTATGTCAGCCAAGCATACAGTAGACGATATGCATAAATAGCTTTAGATGAATACTGTAACAACGGGTGAGTTGTAATACCATCATTATTCTAATTGGTTTACCCAACCACGTTCCTGGAGGACCCCCAACACTGCATATTTTGTATCTCTCCTTTGTCTTGACACCCATTTCAGGTCTTGGAGTCTCTACCAATGAGCTGATGATCTGAATCAGGTGTGTTTGATTAAGGAGACATGGAAAACATGCAATGTTGGGGGGCCTCCAGGAATGTGGTTGGGAACCACTGGGTTTAAACAATTAGAAATGAGCCAAAAGAGTGAAAATATTTCCTATTGGCCTATGTGTATTTTATAATAATCATGTTAAAAATGACATGTGGGTTGTAGGCCTACAGTAATTATTTTGAACAAGTATAGTTTCAGCAGGATTTTTTAAACGTTTGTAATGATAAAAAAACAAAACATGGGCACGTTTTTCACCTGCCACCAAATAGACCTTGACGAACAGCAGTCACGTTGGTGAGAGGATGAAACCGTAGCAACCGTACACTGTCGAAATGTTCTCCATTGTGATCAGTTTCGGTTTGTACTTCAGTAAAACATGACAAGTCATTATGTATCACTTTTTTTTATAAATGTACATATAACAGACATTGCACTATAATAATAATAATATCATGTTTATACAAGTTTCTAGCAACAAATTACAATATGCAACGTGCAAGACATTTAATCATTGTGTATATGCAGAATATGCATTCAAGAGCCTTAACTCCTTTAAAAGAGAAGGCATTTATTATAGGGTTGTAGTAGTTTATTTCTAATTTGTAGCAGACAAATATGTGAATATTATATAGATTTTATTAAACATGTAAGAGTTACATATTGTTCCTTGAAATAAAATGTGCTACCACACCCCCAGTCTCTCCAACACTGTGTTTTTAAGGGATTTCTACCCATGCATTTTTAAAGAGACATCAGAAATGTGCATACATTCGAGTTCGACATTTTACTGTGGAGACTGACATAAAATGCAGAATATAGAAGAATAAATATAGAGAATCTGCAGTAGGCCTATATTCAAATGGAAAATTGACAGTTGTCATCTGAATTTTGAAAATACTCAAACTTTGTTCCCTTAACCTTGCTCACTAATTGAAAACTAAGAAATGTGTGACCAGACCAGAGCACAGCCATATAAAACATTTTTAAAAATCATTAAAAAAACAATACTTTGCCAAAAAGATGGTATCCATCCTATATTTACTTTGTGGTATTTTAAATCCTTAGATTACAGTGAGGTTAGGTTCTTGTTTGACCAGTGATAGACAAAAAGCATGTTAGAATGTATTTGACCACCCGTTGAGCTTTACAATCCCATCATCCTACTGCACACATAACCTTCCTCAGAAAGAAACCATAGCTTCTCTGATAAACACTGTGGATTCAGGATCAAACTTGCACACCCACCGACAAATCCAGTGCTAGACTGAAGACGAAGTCTGAATGCACAAACAAGGCTGTCAGAACAGTCAAAACTTAGACTAAAATAAACTTCAGCTGAAATTCTACTCTAACCTTTATAACACTGGTTTGCAGTGTTGTATTTCTGTAGACAATTTTGCAGTGATGTGAGGCTTTTCTGGTACATCGTCACTGATGGCTTCACTGGACATATGCTTCAAGCTGTTTACAACAAATGCCTGCCCTTATTTTGTCCTTCTAAGATGCTGTCTGACCAAAACAGTGACAAGTACATACAGTATAGTGTGTCGGTGACAATATAATAGGCCAGTGACCATTTCACAAATGAGGAGATTTGTGAATGTTTTAGGCAAGCACATTTTTCATGTCAGCAAAACAAAGCACAGCGGAATCTGGCAGGGCGAGAAAAATGACAAAATCCTTGAGCATCAGGCTGAAGTGTTTTGAGTCTCAATCGTCCATTGATCTGCTAAAGGTGAAGGAACTGAGGACTAAATGTGAACAAGTTTGTTGCTATTGACTGGTGGAAAACAAATTCATTTAAATTTAAGAAAATGTCTTATACTGTAGCTAATTTTTAACTAGATAACTTTAAATATTGACTTCCGTGAAATGTTCATGAAATGCTCAGTGCTTTTGTTTTTAGGTGGAAGGAAATTCTGACCACAAAGTCTACACACATTTCTATCTGATAAATCCTACTGATTTCTTTGGGATTGTCTGTACAACCTTTTATAGATCCACTTTTTTGCATGCTAGTTTATTTGTGAAATAGCATTGATTTTAGTTGTGTCTGCCCATATACATAAAAAAATAACAACTGTTATTGTCAAGTTTTAATCAGACAACTGCTAAGTTGACATTCATGCCCAGAATAAGCTATAGCAAGCCTCAGACTTTAAACCAATAGTCAAACGTTTGGCTTGCAATACTAATACCACCACAAAATGTACATCATCATTCCGTGTCACTCAAAACTGCCACTGACTAATTCACAAGAGCATGCTGAAAGAACGAATTAAATTGAAAGACTCTGTGACAGACAGACTCTGAGAGCTTCTACAGGTGTTGGTCAGATGCTTCTAGAGGCAGGTGCAGGATGACTCAGGTCATTCAGTAGTTGGCCTTGCATCTTAAACACAAAGTGCACTGAATGTAAGTGTGCCGCTCCTCCCTGGGGATGTTTGCAAGGTCACTGGCATTAAGAAAGTTTGATTAGGTCTAAAACTTTTCTCTCTCACTCCTGGTGTTTTGGTGAAGCAAGTGGTGATTGCAGGGATATTAGTCATTTTCTCTTTTATCCCTAACATACATCCCCCTGCAAATGAATACAAGAATGTTCCCACTTCCCAGCTTATATTCGTAGCCGTATACATACAGGTCCAGTATGTGGGCTGTAACAGAGCCTCCCCAGTCACCTTTTCAAAACCTTTTAGAGAAACATGGATTCGGAGGCCTGCTGTGATGGCTGTTGCTTTTGCAAACACACAGCTGTAGGTTGCTCCCTGCTCTTTGCCTCCAGTTTCCACACATTTCCTCGCAGGACATTGTTCCACCAAGAAGCAAAGACTTCCATACAATGCTAGACTGCTTGCGGGGCTCATGGCGTATCTCTCCTGGCCAGCACCGCCTTGATGTCAGCCATGCATCTCTTTCACATCCACCGCAACACCCAATCATAATTAAAATCTTGTGTGGAAGAGGGAGCAGGGGAAGCTAATTAGGGACAAACACTTACTTTTTCTCCGGCACAAATCAAAAAGAAGTGAAAGGACTGGCTGCTTCTGTACCCCTGTGATGTGCGGCTGGGGCAAGTAGGAGGAACCGGCGGAAACCAAGTGTGTTTTTTTCCCTCTATTCTTTAACTCTTTTTTTTTTGATCATGTGGAGCATCACAGACATGCTTTTACTACTTTGCTCATGCTGCAGTTTTGTATGAAGTATGTCTTTCTAACTCACTAAATGATTGGAGAAAGGACAGTAAGGGGCAGAGAGCAAAGGAGCGTGGGCGTGGGGACACTGTCTGGTGTCTGCATCCAGAAGTAAGCTTAGTTTTGTTTTTCCCTGGCTGGGTAATTAGACTTTAGACTAAGTGTGTGTTTGTCTATTGGATGTATATTACATTTGTGATGTACAGAGCCTTGATGTACGTCTTTACACTGAACATTAAGTCATTATGTAAAAACCGATAAATCAAACTTCATACAGTATAGCTCATTTTATATATATGATTTTTTTCGACATTTCCTGCTCTTCACATGAAAGTCAATATTATTGATAATACGGAAGCTAGGAATAAAGCATGTAATGCAACTCGAAGACATGTTGATGATGTTACAATAATATTTGATGAAAAGTCTCAAATTTAGATGGTCAGCACATACAACAAATGACCTTGCTTTGCAATATGATCGCACAGAGATCGCACACACTGTGAATACACAGTGGCTGCATTCATACAGTCAGAATTTGGGATTCACAACTGTAGATGTGACTCTCAAATTGTCCAGTTCATGCAGTTTACATAAGTGGTTCGTAGGCAGTTTATATAATAATACTACAGTTTACATAATTTACTCAATTTCATGTTGTTCCAAAGCTGTTTGAAGATATTTTGTCTCAGTGTTGTTGTTTTTGGGCCAGGTTTAGATGGCAAGTAAATGATGACAGAATTTTTATTTTGGGTGAACTTTAATGGAGTCTTGAATCGAACTGTGTGAACATTCCCGTCAACTGACCCTTCACTAAGCTCCACTCCTTGGTTGCATCAAACACACAGATTGAGGATCTGACATTTGAAACGAGCAAAAGTTTACCTGTGAATTGGTGGGTGGCAACGGTTAAGTCTGGTCAGTAATGTTTTAAAGGCAGGGCTTAGAGAAGGGTTGTAGCCTGCAACCATTTTAACCTCTTTACTAAGATATGATAACAAAGTCAACAGCTTCAGATATTAGTTCATGAGTCATTACTTTTAATATTTGTACAAAACACAAGCCATCTCATCATCAAACTTAAGCAGAGAATAAAACTACATATGCTTCTGCCAAAAACGATTGTAATTGCTTGCCCAGTCCTGCCCTCGTAATTGGGCAGTGCATCACCCGAATGTCACTCCCTTAGTTTTAATCGCCTTCCTGACTAAATATTGCAGCCTATACTGGGTTGCCTATTACGTTATGTATAAGACATTGTAGTCTAACATCCCTAGACACCAATTACTTGCCCATATCAGAACGATCATTAGTCCCGACCGAAGTCAAAGACTGAGGCCTGACACAGTGAGCATAAAGGGAATCTCTCTCTCGCTCTCTTTGTCTCTTTCCCCCTCCTTCCCTCCTCTCAATCACTTTCATGTGCCAGACTCTGATCCTCTATTTGCAATTCATCACTGGACCATGAAGCGTTCCTAGTGTCTGCAGGAGTTGGCCACTGCTTCCTGTTTCTCTCGGCCATCTATCGGCGCAATGCATTGCTTCTTACTGTCACCACAGCAGCAACACCCATCCCCTCAGCAACAACCTTGTACTGGTTTCTGATGAACGGAAATGAATTATTGAGTTGTGACAGAGACATTGTTATGCTATAAATACAGAGAGAGAAAGAGTGCTGGATGCATTAAGAATAATAATGGTTTAAGATGCACATACTCACCAACACATCATCGATCAAATTCATCAGGCCAGCAGCTGTCGAACATTTGGTGAAAGCATCTTAAAAATCCATTTGAGTCTATTAAATGACAGAACATAGTTTTTACATTTTAGGTTAGATCAACTGAATCTTCTGTATTGTACTAAATCTTTTTCCTAGCGAGCAGCCAGAACTTTCAACTTTCTGGCAGCACATACAGACCTGTGACATCCCTTTGCTCCTTGCCAGGTCGATAACAAAGGACTCCTACTCAAAAGACTACGGTAAGACAAGATAAGAGAAGGTGTCCGTGTTATCAATTCCAGCATGCATCAGTGCAGTGGTGTAAATGAGTGAGGAAAAAGGAGGGCTGGCGAAGCCCTCGGGGAGCATCTAACCCTGAAAGCAAGAGCGAGAGGAAGAAACAGGAACAGAAAGAAAGGGTAAGAGGAAGAGAGAGAGAGTCCCGTTGCTTGTCAGTTCTCATGACTTTCTTTGTCCTTGCAGTAGTATGCTGTTATTTCTGGAACCTTACCTAACGAGAATTTTTGCCATGTGTTTGGAGGAGCGACTTTTATTAGTATGCATGTCTCTCATCATTGCTTCTCAGATATTTCTCCTGAAAAAGAAAAAAAATGGTAATCAAACATATGTCTCCTATAAAGTATCAGAAAAAATCTAAACAATGCTTCAAACTTGCTCAGATATGGTCAAATAGATTTCAATATGAAATCAAAGCTTTCTCATCATTGGTCTACAGATGTTTCTCCTGAGAACAAAGATACCAATCAATCATACGTTTCATGCAAGTTTCTGAATAAATCTCAATTTCCCATTTACATGTGCATGACTGGATTTTCTGCCTGAACTTACTGGCCTATCCATATCTCATATATGTGTGTCTAATAGAGAAACTGAAGAGTGGATCTAGATGCTGATTTGATGGAGGGCTTCAGTCAGGTGGAGACACCCCTCCCCCCTCTCAGTCCCCTACAGCTGGAAAGACTGACATGGATGCACACGGCCTGATTTACTAGGTGTGCTGGCAGTTATCTAAATGCAAAGTGATGACGTAATAGCACTCGCAGCTCAATGTAAATGGTCAGAGAGGGACCTGCTCCTCTCCCAGCCCTCACATGAGACCCCGCAGCGGGGCATTAGACCAGCCAAATGTAGCAGAAGTGATATGCTCAGACAAAATATGGGGATTATAGCCTGTCAATGTTGAGGGAGGAAGAGAGGAGGGATGACAGACAGAGTGGGATATTGGGAAAAAATGGATGGCTCATCATGTATCTGCTGATTAGGATAGGACAGTTGAGAAAGAAGCATTTGAGGTGTTAGTCATCAACAATGAGTGGACAAAAACAAACTTAGATGCACAGTGTGAAATAGTCTGCAATTTAGAAGATGCTTTTATTCATTATTCACCAATATTTTTCTGTAATACAATGTGGGATCTCTGAGATCTGCAGGACATTTGGTATTTTCCGACAGACAATTAATTAATTCATAGCTAGAGCCACACAGCATTGCCAATGTGACAGAGTGCCCTCCAACCAATGAGTGTGAAATCTGGTATGTTGCCTCAGTGCTGCATAGTTTGAGATGAGGAACAACAGCTTGAGATACTAAATGATCAGTGAATGTTAGACTTCAGCCATGAGAGTGCATAGAGGAAATCAAAAAGACTCATGAAGCTTAAACACTGAGCTTGAACCCATTTTACTTCTATGATCAGGGCCGGATTTACACATAGGCATTCTAGGCACGTGCCTATGTTTGCTCGTCCAGGGGGGCCCAAACACAATGAAGAGATATATCATATTTTTGTTATACTATGGGCTATCTACAACAGTAAAAGAACCAAAACCCCAGAAGACATTGAGCAAATAAATATAACAAACAATAGGGTAAAAAATGACAAACTATTTCCATGTCTTCCACCTTTTTTTATGTAGGCTACGGAAATCACGCACAGATCACAGATGCACACACGTGGAGACTCGAACAGAAACTTCTTGCCAGTGCTGCCCCGCGAATTTATCAATAAAATAGTTTTGCAGCTGAAAAGCTACATGACATTTCTCAGTTGCAAGGTTCTTGAAGCAGTTTAACTTAAAGATTCGCTATTAGTAGACACTGCTGCTGAATGCTGTTGAGAGACACACAGACGCACGTATTCACACGTACTTAATCTCTCTCTTTCTCCCTCTCTGTCTTTTGCTCTCTCTCTCTCTAATAACTGCATTAGACTGCATTAATAACTGCATTAGCCTGCATATCAATGGCTCAAGCCTCCTTTATTAGCTCTAAAATGACGTTTTGGTATTTGCAACAGAAGGTTTGGGATGAGGTGCGTAAAAACTTAGTTTAACAGACAAGATTTCAGGACGGAAGCATGTCATATGTCTTGAAACAAATCATCTGAACAATGTCTTGATGTGTGGTTGTGACTCCAGGCCGTTAAAATTATTAGAGAAATAATGCACTCCCGAAGTGGTTATTATGTGGCCACGTCGCCGGGCCTATTAATGGAATGGTCTTTCTCAGTTCTCAAACAAATTAAGAACTACATTCGATTTTTATTAACTAAACGCAAGTGCTTATTGCGATAGAAAACACTGTACCAGTTTCCACTGATTAAGAAATATTTTTGTTTGCTTGGGTGGTAATATTAGGCCGAACATATTAATAATGAAGGGGGCCCCAAAAAGAGGTAAATTCGGCCCTGTCTATGATACAAGTATTTTAGAGTGAATAAAAATATTAAATGAAATAGCAATACCACACTGGACTTTATTAACCAGGATTTCTTTGGATCATGAAAAGTGGGTGTCTCAATAACTATTTGGCTATTTATGAAATATTATTTTGCACATCCAACTGGCTTAAGAAATGTAAATGTAGTTTGGTACAACCCAAATTGTACTTTGAACATTGTTTATGAACAAAAATAAACACAAATGTCTTTAAAATCAGACATCTAAATGCATTAATAATAGCATGTGCATGTCATGAAACCTATCCATGTAGGCCATGATTCAAGCTAGGTTCAACCAAGTGACAGATGTTGATTGAACAGACAACCTTTTTAAATTAGAATTAAAGTATCCTTTTTATTTTGCTCCCCTACATGATTGTATGATTTGCATTCTATGATTTAAATTTATCATTGTTTTTTTCCTTGTTGTTCATAACACTATCAGAAAAAAAACAAAAACAATTTTTGGTCACAACCCACCAGTTGAAAACCATTGTTCTGGAACAAGTTCAATAAGCTATACTTACCTTACTATATGTGTACTTTAATGTTTCATTGTTTGTCATGTCTTTTTAAGTTCTGTCTGTATGACTCAGCAGAGATCAGGCAGCCTCGCTCTTGTTGTGCGTTTCTCTTCTCTCTCTCTCTCTCTTCTGTTCCCATGGACTGTGAAGCATTTCAGTTCATAGAAAGCCACATAAGGCTTCTTATTAACACCCATCCTCCGCTTCCCGACACATCAGCTCCTAAACGAGCCGAGCCACCGTGCACATTCCTGTAATTCATCTTCCCTTATTCGGCAGACCTTCTCTCTCACATTTAGTCTCTTCTACTCTCCCATTCAACACATCTTTCTTGCACCTTCCATGAATAGGATACCAAATAGAGCCTGAAAAAGAACATATTTTTTTTCTTTTCTTTTCAACAATTGGTCATTTTAACCTTCTACAAATGTTGAGTGCCAACTTCAAGAAGCATAATGCAGATATTATATGAACTGTGTTATATTCAAAGAAAACTTTTTTTTGCGAGCCTGCAACCAATATCTAATCCCTGATATTTGTACGTTTTAGCTATAAACATTATTTAATCAATTGTTTGTAACAGGATTGCTTAAGAAATAATAGCTCAATAACTGCAGTAAACACAACAATATTTATCTTCCTATCATGCCATAGAAATGATGTCACTTCCTGTATGTGTTCACGATTTTAAGTCATTTTACAGTTTTTGTAATAAGAGAAAATCATATGGTAACAAGGTTGTGCACAAAATGTGGCACACAATAAATTAATGTAGCACAAAACTAAAAAAATATTTTTCGGTGATTTGATCAATTACTTAAAGTTTGCAAACTTTAATTCAATAGATTATGTTAAAATTGTGACATAATATACAACATCTAATAGTTCTCATGACAAAGCAATGTTTTTTTTTAATATAATGAGACTCAAGTGTAGCGTATTTATGAAAAGTGCTTCTTGTCTATTCTTTGTCACACTGCCTGTCTTCCTGTTCCTCCCCCTTCTGCTCTCTCCATCTTTTCTCTCTTTTTACTTTTAATTTAACATGTGCTTTATTTATTATCGGCTGGTCATTAACTGCTTCCTCTCGTCTTTTATTTTATTTTATAGTCCACACTCTTCATGCCCACTTTCATTTCATTCTCCCTCTTTAACTTCCTCCCACTCAACACCTTGCATTTTCTTCTCTTTTCTTTCATTTTATAGGAACAGAGCAGGGGCAAGGTTACAGTGACAAAGCCGTAAAGGTTTGTGCACTGTGTTCACAATGACTAACGCACGAGCGGACATCCACATGGAATCAGCACAGATGAGAGTGGCATGTCGGTTTGGTAGTGATGGGGGATGCAGCGGTGTCTGTGTAGGGTTATGGAGAGTTGTCCTGCCAGAGGGGAAGAGCAGTGGCATGTGTCTGTTAGAATTTCGCTTCACTTCTTCCCACGTTAGCCTCTACTCGACCTCCTCAAGCTGCCTTCACCTCCTCTTGAAGCTATCGCAGTGAAGAGTGGAAATACTGAGAAGAATCATACTGAAAACAAAGGACTTTTCCATTAGAAGCATCAATGTACAACAAAGAAAAGTCAAGCTTCTGCTGCATGGAATATGATTCCCATTACCACTGAGCAAAGTAAAAGCATATAAGGTTAAAATAAATACTATAAATCAAAACTTTAACCCTTGTGCTGTACTGAATATACTTTAATTTGGTATTCCAAGTCAAAAATGACCAGCCTTTTAAAAATTGCTTGTAAATCTCTCATTATGCTACAAAATCCTGGATTCAAGAGTAGTGAAAAAAGTATCTGTGGATAATTTTGGCATTGTCCACACAAAAACTGAGGTGCATAAGCTCAGATCAGTGAGGTCTACAATCAATCAATTCCAAAAAGAAATACAAAACCTGTGCTAATTGAAAGAAAACAAATTGATAAAAAAAAAAGATTGAATCCAATATTTGTTATTAATGTTGCACAATGACAGATTTCTAAGCATTTTTTTGTAGGCTGGTCCTTTTTGACCAGGAACACCACAAGTGTAACAAGGTGGGGAAAAAATCCTAAAAGTCAAAAATTATCCATATGTTTTTGGGAAGTTCTATATGTTTAGTCAGTACAATGTGATAACATTAAAATAGAATTTTCGGGAAAAAGAAAATCCTCTCTGGGTCAAAATGAACAGAGCATAACATGAGGGTTACAAAATTATCAAATAAAATGGGTGAGTTTTATTTTTTGATCTGTAAGTTAGTTTCATTCCCTGTTGTTGTAGTTTGGAATGGATGAAGAAATCAATCAATCAATCAATGACATGTACGCAGATTTAAAGAGCAAAAATATATAGTTCAGTTGAGACAAGTACATTGACAACCACAGAAAGCTTCCTGGTTGGTGAGTGACAGGGCAATCATATGCATTTCACATCCACAAGCAATGCCTCGCTGGGTGTTATTAATTGGAACGCAATTGCTGGAGACAAAATGAGTCGGAAAGAGAGAACCACTCCTATCAAGTCCACATCACAGCAATTAAACCCAATCCAGCCACTGTCTGCGCAAGAATTATATGAACAACAGCTCGGCCCGAAAATAAAGACTTCACACGTACAGAGCTTGAATTTGAATGAATGGGTGTAGAGGAGTGATTCATTCAAGCTTTGATTCCACGGCTGCTCTTGGACAAGTCTCAGAGTTCTGAACTGTGCAATCATGAACAGTGATTTCACAATTGTTGGCTCTCGCCGTAGCGCAGGTTTATGTACTCCCAGAGTTCCCCAAGAGAGACAGAGATGGAGAGAGATAGAAAGAACTGAAACAATACAGCCACGGTTCGTTAGCAGACACTTTCTCCGTACAAAATAAGGCCTGAAACTTTTAAATAATGAACTGATTTTTTTCTTTTTCTGAACAATTGGTCAGTGAAAGGAGGTGCTTAACCTTCAGAAAATGCTAATTTGCCAACCTCAAGATGTCAAAGTATGTATTAAATGAGCTGTTTTATGCTTGTAATTGTTGGAGGTCTGTTATAAATTGGAACAGGCCTCAAAAGTGTTTAAATCCTGATTTCTAGCAATAAAATAAATGGACGCTTACATGGACATTACACTCGGAACATGCTAGCAACCACAAAGTTACCACAGTTCTCCAAAATCTCTAAATATAAGCACTAAAAAAAAATTGTTACACCTGCATAGATAACACCGTTGCAAATGACAGGGTACAAAATTGCCCTAAATTAGGATGAGTAGAATCAAGCAAGTTTGTGCTGAAATATTGATTTGTTGTTACTGACAAACTGTCTGCATGATGTGTGCAGACAGACAGATGAAGTTCAGACACAATCTTTAATAATCCACAAGATAATCCAACATAAAGCAGCGTAAAAACACCTCAACGTAAACAGTGACCAGACAACCTAAAAGGAACACAGATGAACTTGAACTTGAGATAATGAGGAATGCACAGCTGAACCAAACTAACAAGAGTGGCGGGAAATCAAACAAGGGAGGCATGAACTGAAGAAATACAAACTAAAAGTCCTTGGACTGAACTAAACTGAACGTACTGGTGACACAAACTTATATTTCCCTTATATTAAAAAAAAATGCATCACTAAAATTTGTATACAAATGAATAAAATGTAATGAAATGATTTACCTGTCTTCACGTCATGATGTAGGAAAGGCTACCAAATTCACAGATCTAAATATGAGGCATTTGATCAATTAAAAAAAATGGTATAGGCTAATGTCATGTTAGATAATAGTATAGTATAATAGATAATATACAAGAATACATGTGCTGTATATGACATATTTGGGTTAAAAAAAATTAAGTTTAAAACATGCAATTATTGAGATTTTTACACTGTGTTAAAATAATGTTAGATAATAGTATAATACAATAGATAATAGACAACAAAATAAATGTGATTTTGCCTCTGAAGTTTTAAATAAAAGTCTTGGGATGCAAACGTTTATGGCATTTGCAGAAAGTGCCAGCAGTCTGACTAGCCACCACAGTGATGTCCAAATGTGCCGTCCACTCCCACATCAAGGGTCTTCCTGCCAGCCCCGAGCAGAGATGCATGCATACCCCATCAGAAAACAAGTCTGCACCCATCAGCGCACGGCTCATCTGAGACTAGAAAAACTCCCCAACAATCCATACATGCATAATGCATA
This sequence comes from Sinocyclocheilus anophthalmus, assembly GCA_018155175.1. NCBI lineage: Eukaryota > Metazoa > Chordata > Actinopteri > Cypriniformes > Cyprinidae > Sinocyclocheilus > Sinocyclocheilus anophthalmus. The sequence goes on from JADLZN010000719.1 coordinate 101,073, forward strand.
GTGAGTGACTGCAGCACAATCTCTCAACGACTCAAAGGAGCCTTTCCTGCCATTCAAGCAGGAGGTCAGGTAATTCACGTTTGCTGCATCTATGGAAACATATTGCTGTTTTCTGTTTGTCAGTCTCTGGAGATGACAGATTTCTTGAATGAAAGTAAGTGTAAGTAGCATCGGCTTTGATTGCCTCAGCTGAGGTCTTTACACTCTTCTGCGTGTTTGTGCTGCATAAGCCACAATGATTTGAGATTTCACAAGGGCAATACGATTTCACAGATAAACCTATTTACAAACGTACTTATGATGCAAATGCACAAGATTAGTTCAGACAGTTACTGCGGTTCTCCTGAAAGACGAGGCTCGCCGCCCTTCTCAGTCACTCCTTATTATACATCTGTATTTACAAAGGCATTCAGCCACTGTCAAGTTTTCATTTGCTCAGTCGTTTTATTTGTTCATTCAAATACCGTTACATCTTGTGACGCTCCAAAGGCCTGATTTCATTACAGATAGCCTTTCACAACTATACAGTCCTACAAACAGAGGTTATTGCAGCACTTTCACTTCAGCAAAAAAATTATTTTTTTTCCCAAACCTGTTTTATGTTGGAAAGTATTAGTTGACATAGTCGTTGAGTGGACATAACCACTGTAATATAAACTATTTGAAGAAAAAAGTATAGTAAATAATACTTTTTAATAATCAATGTAACGGCTTCTAAAATTTAAAACGCTCTTCTTATTATTAATTTGTGAAACAGTGTCCCTGCCTATATTTTTGTTTGAATCCATCGATACTATAGTGTATATACCTATTTATCTAATATAAGTAATTTATATATATAAATACTATTACTGTGATACACGGTCTCAAAATTCAACAAAAAAACATAATTTGACGACTAGAAAGATTCCATCAAAGGGAATCGCATTTTTTGAAATAAAATCCAAATGTCTGTTTACTTGTGGATCAATGTAAATGCATCCTTGCTAAGAAAGTATTAATTTTTTTTATAGGGTTCCTATTATGCTTTTTCACTTTTTTTTTAATTTTAGTCAGTGTGTAGTGTTTATGTTTGGGCATAAAAAAGATCTAGTAAGTTACAAATCTCAAAGTCCACTCCGAAGGGAGATATTTCGTTTTTAAAAAATAAATTTTCAACAACTACAACGAACGGCTCGTTTGGACTACGCGTTATTTTTTCGGGCTTTGTGATACACAACGCGGGCCCATTAGAATCTCTTCCAATCTTCCCAGCCTACAGAATTCGAATGGGTGTGGTTTAGAACGCTTGGGTTGATGAGTGCATCATATGAGACGACGAAGAAGAATGCGCTGCAGAGTTCGTGCCAGAGAAAACAAAAGAATAGGTGCTGTCTGTAGCTCAAATTGGCGGCTGTCTAGAACATTCTTACAATAAACACGCGTAGCTGGCGCGCGGACGACGCCCGCCGGTGTGTCTACACTCATAGAAAATTATGTATTTTAATTTTAAAGATGTGGCGCGACGCTGCTCTTCTCGTCCCCCTGAAACGCTGTTTTTTTTTCACCTCCGTGCCCAAACGTCCTTGTTTGGGCTTCCGAAAGCGGATGAAGTCAGGAAACAGTGGTTGCAATTTATTTTTTAACTCTGTCCTGAGCATTATAATCCCAATTTGCTATTGTGTGCTGCGCATTTTACTGAGGGCAGCTTCCACAACATGAGGGAGTACATTTTGCCAAAAAGCTTTTGTTGAGAGACGGAGCAAGGGGCGTGGCAATACTGAAACACCGCCTAAGCTGTTCGCCAATCACAACGCACTGGACAGCTAACCAATCACAACACATTTTTTTTTTTCGGAAGGCGGACCTTCATCAAAGCTGGAATTAATCGAGCCGTTTGTGCCAGGCTGGGAGAAAGGTACTTTAATAACGTAAATTATGTGAAAAATAATGCGTTTTTCCCCCTGAACCACACAAGCATGTTGGATATCATACGTCAGACATCTAAGATTTGGTCAAAACCGAGTTGAGGCACGAGGAGTCACACAAATTCCACAAGAGGCCCAAGACACAGGATGTCATAAATCAGACCCTAGCCCTTCTGAAGCAAGCCTAAACCTAAATCCCTGTCACAGGACAGTTTTCAACATTAACACAAAAGAATACTTATTGACAAGTCCAAGGAGATTGTAAATTTTTGGGGCAAGTTATCAAGAATAATGGTAAAAAGAGATGACCGCATGACTATCACACTATAGGAACTACAGTCACAGGAGCTCCTCGTAAATTGACTTCCCCCACTTCACGACAAAGAACAGATTGTCGGAAATTCCTTACAGAACTCTTAATCTCTGGTCTTCATATATTCACAGAATGGCACGGAAACTGCCTTTCCATGCACCTAAATGTCACTAAAAGGACTCGAGCAACTAATCATTGCTATATACTGTATCTATAACTCCATATCATGTATGTAATCTACATGTGACTTATCAGGTCTTAATTATTTATTGTGTATGTATTTTGAATAATTATTGAATAGTTTAAGAATTGCTATTCTTGTTTAGTATGTGTGTGTTTGAGAATTCATGCTTGAAAAGTTTCTTCCAATCAATTCTTTGTCAAATGTATCATATTCTTATTATAAGAAATCATGTCCAAAATGTATACTCTACCAGAGCGGGAAAAACGCAGATCATGTGAATGATGAGATAACAGTTGATTTATGAATGGGAAGGAGAAACATTGCAACACCCCGAGCTAAAATTGGTCGAGACACCATTTGGGGTGTTTTAAACAGCCTGGTTTAAATACTAGAAACACCATCAAATCACTCTCTTGGCTTTTGGTGCTCTTGTTTCTCTTGGTTCTCTTCTTCAACCCCTTCTTACTCTCCTCTTTTTAGGCATAGCTTTTGAGCTATGCTTTTAATCATGCTTCCTTAGTTTTGAGCGTGCTCTGGCTTACAAGCCAGCTCCTCCAAAACCATGAGGAGAAAAGCCACCTAGTCTCGTCAAACTTTACATCTATTCCTTTACTTTAGCTCTTTTCTTTTCCGTTGAGAGTTTTGTGTTCTGAGTTACGTTGCCGACGCCGCACATCTTTCTTCTCCCAAAGTGCTGTCTAAACTTCACTGCAGCCCCAGCCTCGCGTCGCCAGCCACGCCCCAATCACTGGCTTCCCAAGACTGAACCTCCAGCCAGTCAGCAACCTCGGGAAACCCCTTTCGGCAGCCAGACAAGGAAGGAAACCCCGCACATAGGAAAGCAAGTACCTCCAGATTCTAACCTGAACTGGTGCAGTTAATCTAAATTTTAACCTCATTGAGGAACTTAGTGCGAGGGTTAATTAAGTGATTGATGTTTGTTCAGATCTATGCAATTGCACATTTTGCTGTAAACTTGGGATTTCACATTTCCACTCTCTTAAACTCATTGTTTTTTTATTTTCTCTCTTTCTGCAACTTGTGTGTGAAGGCGTGTGTTAGATTAGTTTATATGTCTTAGATTTATCCAATTAAGCCTTATTTATATTGAAAAGAGAATTATCTTGTGTTTTGTGCTCACAAGTTATGTCTTAAACTGACGATCTTGTTACTATACTAATTAATAGTGTTTTCACAATATTTTGGATATAAATATCCATTGCAAAATTGATGTCATACGGCTCGTTCAATGAACCGCTGGCCGACTCAGTGATCAGCCGTAAAACAGTGATTCTGTCCTAATTCCCTTGCATATTAATGGTGGAGTCCCCTTTAAAATCTTAAATTATTCCCTTTGAGCTAAATTGACCTGTTTCCCTTACACATGAGAGCATGTTCTAGTACACCCCCAAAACAAAATCAAGACTTTGTAAAAAAGCATAATAGAACCCCTTTAATACTTCATTAATTGACCCCCAAACTTTTGAATGGTAGTGTATATGAGATCTATGGAGAAAAACAAATGTATACAGGACTGTCAGTCTATATAGTACATTAAAACAGTACAAAACATAAGGAAGTAGAGTCAGAGCTGAGTAGCAGAGCCCTATACTCTTCAGAACGAGTGGTTGTTCTTTATTAAGAAGAAACATATGTAGTGTCTGGGCACCCATGTGTGAAATTCAATTCTTATCCTGAAATGGTGTTTTTATTAGAGCAGCACTATCACACAGGAATCAGCTCGGCTTTGCTCGGCAGAGAAGCACAGAGCGCTCAGAGAGCCAGTGGACTGTTCCTGCCAGTGCTTTAAACCCTTCTGAGTGAAATCTTACTAATAAGTATGCAGCTCGACAAGAAATGTTTCAGTTTAGATTTGCAAAGCACCTGTGCTGTTCTTGTAAATGCATTTCAGGGTAATTCAGGTACATCATGAATAATGTGATGAGAATATACATTTTTCTTTTAAAATCCATTCAGACATTCACAGTAATTTGATAATTCATGTAACTTTAACAGAGCCTTAACCTATATAAATATAAGTTTTGCTCACACACACACACACAAATCAGATTTGGAGATATTTAGCATTACATCACTTGCTCACCAATGGATCCTCTGATAAAACAGCTCAAACAGCTGATAAAAACACCACAATTGACGGTTTAAAGTGAAAACACCTTAATAATGGATTTATTTCTTACAAAAACACAGCTTTTCTCTTCACATGATGTTAACTGATGGGCTGGAGTTGTGTGGATTATTGTGATGTTTTTATCAGCTGTTTGGACTCTCATTCTGATGGCACCCATTCACTGCAGAGGATCCATTGGTGAGCAAGTGATGTAATGCTAAATTTCATCATTAATTCTTAAATGGCCTGAGGGCGAGTCAATTTTCATTAAGTTGTCATTTTTAGGTGAACCATTCCTTTAACAGTTACATTTCTGTTTTTTTTGTTTGTTTTTATGCATGAATTTTACTGTTTCATTGTGACAACTTACCCCATATAGTGTGACAATATGCCTCAATACAGTGTTCATGGAACTATATATTATTTCCTAAGCAATAACAGACAAAATAATAGTACAGTACTTTTTATTTTTGTATTTTATGTTTTCATTTTAAAGTTTTAGTAATTTAGTTGTGTTTATATTATATTATATATACTTTATAAATAACTTATTCATTACTTGTTTTTTTATGTTTTAGTTGTAGTTATTTTAGTTATCAAGTTCAACTAAATGAAAATTAGAAATGTTGCTTTGGCAATTAGCTGAAATAAATGAGGTTTAAGAGGTTAGGTTTTTTATTATTTTACTTCAGTTAACATTTATATTATTTCAAGTAAACATTTTAGTTTAATTAAATAACCCTGATAAACTGTAAAAAACTAATTTTTATTAAAAAAAAAAACTAAAATTATTAAATAGTAAAAATAAATACATACTTACATACCATAATATACATAACATTTTCCATACGTTTTAATCAAAATATATTTTTTATTTATTGTATTATTTATTTTTTTTTTTTTTTTTAATTTATTTATTTTTGTCAGCAGAGGCAAAAGTGGTCACTCACATCATATATAGTCTCAATGTGAAGCACTAAGGGGGCATAAGCAGGCAAACCGATGTTTAGATTTAACAAGTTCACCCTGAAATGAGGGGAACAGTAAGTGACCCAGGCTTTAAGGACACCATCTGTGTGGAGCGAGCCCGTCTTTAATACGCTGAAAGTGCTGATGGCGCAGTGCGAGAGGAACAGAGACACTGATCAATAGGACAGATAGAGCCGAGCAGCTAATAAACAGTGAAGCCCAGGAGAATGAGGGCATGTAGAAAATATCATTTGATTTGGCTGAAGGAAACATTTATTTAAATGAGACCCACCTGCAACCAGCTATGCTAGCAAGGTATGTTATGCTTAAAGATCATAAACGAAGACTTTCAAAGCGACAAGCAATGAAAGTGCTTGAGTAGGACACAAAAAAAGTGTTGCAGTGTTGGAGTATAATGTGTGTTTTATCAGATCACCAAGTCATAGGCATAAAATAATAAATAAAGAAATAAAATAAAATAAAGAAAACTGTATTGACTATCATAGTCCACAAAAATAAGCAGGTAATCCAAGAAAAAAAAGACCAACCAAAGACCTGAAAAAATAACGCAGTCACATTGTATGGAATCACTATTTGGTTGATGAATTAAGATGCTGCCGTAAAATATTGGACAACATGTGAACAGACACAACTGGGCGTGACAACAACATAATGGTGTTTGGCCACTACAATATCCTAAAATTCAAGATGAAAAAAAAAAGTCTGTCCACAGTCGTGGTCAGAAGAGCGTCACTAAAAGCTCTTGCTTTTCAGGGCTTGTCAAACATCTTCAGAATGGCAAAGAGGGAAATGCACATAGTGATGGAAAGCCACCGCCTCACATCAGTCTGCTCCTCTGCACAGTGTTCCTGCCACAACCTGGTGTGAACTCATTTCAGATGAGCTGCAGGATTACGGCTGGTGATTTCCCTGCTGGAGGATTGAGGATGCCGTAGCCTCAGCCTGCCTGATTATGTGATTGGATGAGCTGGGGGTTAATCTTAGCTGATTGGTTAAAGCCGGGGATTGGTGTCACAATGGAGGGATGAATTTGAGCCTGGGTATAGACTCTCAGTATGTCACCAGAACATGTCAGAGTGACATGAGACCAATAATGATGGATAAAAACATAACCAATGATATACTGAATATGAGAGAATAAGAGGTTTCTCAATATGAGCCAGTGAGGGATTCGTGCACACTTACACTGTGTGCTAATTACCATACATCAACAAGTGATCAAATCGGAGTATACACATTGATGTTGTTGTAGACAAGTAAAGGGCCACAAGATATTTTTCCAGTTTTCTTTTTCTGCAGTGTTGAACAGGGTAGCCCCACCCACTGCAATTTTTTCTTCAACTATGAAAATAATTATTTTCAACTATGCCATTTTCCCCCCTAGAAACCACCTCGAAATACCCAAATACCTGTGTGACTCCGTTTTAATCACTTAGAACACCCTAGCAAACACCCCATTTACATTAGCGATTCCCTTGCAACCACCCAAAACACACTAGCAACTCCCTATCAACCACAAAAACACTCTAGCAACTACACCAAATGTTCTAGCAACTCTTTAGCAACTACCCCAAATACCTAGCAATTCCTTAGCAATCACACACCCTAGCGACCAACTAGCAACCTCCCTGAACACCCTTGCAATCACCCTAGTGACCCCCATCAACCACCCAAATATACTAGTAACCACATTAGCCACCACTTCGAACACCCTAGCAACCATCCAAACACATTAGAAACCACCCAGAACACCCTAGTGACCCACTAGCAACCAACCCAACACACTAGCAACCATCCCAAATACACAGTACCCTAGTAACCACCCACAACACCATATCAACCTGATAGCAACCGACCAAAACACCCTAGCAACCATCCCAAATACACAATACCCTAGCAATCACCCAGAACACCCTAGTAACTCCCTAGCAGCCACACAGAATACCCCAGCAACTACCCCAAATACCCTAGCAATTCCCTTGCAAACACAGAGGACACCCTAACAACCCACCAGCAGCCACTCCAAACACCCTAGTAACCACCCAAACACCCTAGCAACCACCCCAAATACACAATACCCTAGCAATCAACCCCAAATACCCTAGCAACTCCCTAGCAACCACCCAGAAAACCCTAGCAACTGTAAAGAAACACCTCAGCATTTGTCAGCAACTTTTGCACCACTCGCATTTTCGTAACAAACTGTTAACATCCAGTCTAGTCTGTAAATTGTAAAGCAGTTGTTGAACAGCACTTATTGAAGTAAGCTGTACCTCTATTTGCTGCTTAATCTGAGAGAAGTTAAAAAATGAACCGGTTCTGTTAACAGCTTGCCAACTGTTTGCACTTAAATACCAGAGCACACAAATACTCGAATGAACTGATCGAGGAACTCGGAACGTGGAAAAAAACGAATCCGGGGACACCAGGCCAATCAAATCATCGCTGTCTGCTATTCTATCCTAGCTGTCATGTCAAGCTGTCATATACTGATGATTTAACTCATCTACTCCCCGCGTACATGTGCAAGTGTGGGGGTGCGCACAAACGTTGCCGCAATTCCCCACAGTGGTGCCTGAAAACTCGCCGCCTGCCTGTCAAACCGAATCCAATCTCCGCATTCCAGAACTGTAGAGTTGGGCTAGGAAAAAAAGCACATAATCCATTTACTGCAGTGTAACAGCATCTCATCCATCAGCTCCTAGCTGCCAATGGGAAGACCGCACCAATCCCAAGCCATATTGAGGGAAAAAAGGAGAGAGAGAAAGAAGAGATCCATCTTGACTAGTGTAAGAACAGCCTGCAGTTCTTGGGACACACCTGTACACACACTTGTACGTCGATGTGATCGATAGCTGCTGTGGTCCCAGCAAATGTTACCGTTCATCATACATGGAAGCCACGCTAGCACTAAGGCATTCACGTAGAGTTGCCTTCGAACAATAGCGGACATGCTTAATTACCTCATAGAGTCACATCAGTGAGCCTGCATATGTGCTAATTTATGCCCCGCTCCAACGTGCTTGACATCTACAATTCATTAAAGGCTATATTTACGAGGTCACTGATTCATGTAAGTCATCATAAAATATGCTGTCAGAGATGTGGTCTGGTGGGTAGTGCACATGCTCCCACACGTCACACATCGCAGATTATTATGCAGGCTCTTGATCCTGTTTCCCCATCGTTTCCTGTGTCCTTTCCTACCGCTATCATTAAAGGAATAGATAAAAACTTAGTCTTCATTTACTCACCCTCGTGTTGTTTCAACCCCCATACCCCCAAATAAAAAAAGGCCCATATATCCCAAGCCTTCTGAAGTCATACAATAACTTTATGTAAAGACAAATCAACTTAAAAATACCATATGCGGGTATATATGTACAGTATTTATATATTATATATCTATATATATATCAATGATTTTTTTTTTTTCATATATATATATATAGATATAAATTTTAGCTTTTGCCATAACTGGGAACTTAATATTTCTGTAGAAATCATGATACTTTTTTCTGGATTCTTTGGTGAATAGAAATAGTTCAAAAGAACAGCATTTATCTAAAATAAAAAATTTCTTTATTGTCTTTATTTGATTAATTTAATCTGTTCATGTTGAATAAAACTATTAAGTTCTATTAAGTTATTACTTACCCCAAACCTTTTGTTGTGTGTCAAAATTCCACAAAAATATTGAGTGGCACGCTTTTTTTTCAACATTGATGATAATCAGAAATGTTTCTTAAATCAGTATATTAGAATGGTTTCTGGAGGATCATGTTACACTGAAGACTGGAGTCATGGTTTGTTTTGTAAGGTCATTCCTGGAGTTCAAAAGCATCAATCCACATAAGTAAATAACTAGACACGAAATATTGATTTGAGTTTGAAAATATTGAACCAAAGCTTCCTCCTTACGACAGCATTGCCAAAGCAAGCCAAGTTCAAACTAGACGGACATTTAAGGGATATGGTGCAGTCTTACCACTTTTTACACAACATTTCACCACATAAATGTTTATGGCGATAAAATATATTGATTTAAGACAAAACTGTTTTAAAATCTTACCAGTTTGTTTGTTATCTTATAATCCATTACAGTGTACAAAACAGTTGTCACAAAATGGCAGCAGCTGCATTTGTATATAACGAGAGCGAGTCTGCGATACCAGGATGACAATTAAATAAACTGTACACATAATATTGAATTAAGTTTTAATATTTTATTAGCTAACCAAACACAAAGCTTCCACAAAGAAAAACTGTTCCTAGCAAGAGTACAGCACCGACTGCAGTTACCCGGATGAGCCTGTGTTATTAGCTTTTACCGGTTGTTATTGAGGGATAACATACCTCGGTATGTCGCGACTAACCAATCAGAATCAAGTATTCCACAGAGCCGTGTAATAAAAGTTTATAACAACTTGAGGGAGAGTAAATCATGACAGAATTTCATTGTATTCCCTCCTCATTCGCGTTTTCCCCCCTCATTCAGTTTCATTTTGATAGTATCTCCTTACTATCACTGCATAGAGTGGACTTTCACTGGGCAGTGTGGCTCCTGGAAAACCAAACTCCACCTGTGATAATTCAGCTGGTGAGATGCAGCCAAGCCTCTCTGCCAATTTGAATGCTACAATTAGCCCCCGAGCTGGCATGGATGTCTGGGGAGAATCCAGCAATTAGACCCAGGGAGAGGCATCCTAGCCAGGGGAGAGATCCAGTGATGAGGTCCTGAGTTTGGCAAGCGGGAGAGTGCTACATTACTGCTTGATGTCACATGGAGGCTCTAGCCAGAGGGGCGGAAACTGGCACATACTTTTATGTGCTCTCACACACACCCAAACAGCACAAATTCCAAACAGAAAAGCTGATTCATGGGCCAGAGCAGGACATCAGGGGATGTGAATGTGTGTGCGAAGAACGGGGAGGTTAATAGAAACGATGTGAATGTGGATTTCAGGTGTGAGCATCTAAAAGGTCTTCTGCACCGGAAAAACGCCATGACAAACCTTTCAGCATGAGTGCATATGATGCCATCAGTGTCAACGTACTTGGCCCATCTCTCTCTCTGGCTGTCCCAGACTCTCTGAAAGCATAAAAACTGAAGAAAGAGTTACTCAAAGTGACGTATCTGTCATTAATGTAAATTTTTCTCATCAGTGGCCGTAACTAACACAAACCATTGCACAAGGTCAGATTAAAAAGACAGCCCCTCCATTTGGTTGAAATATTACAACAACAATGAAAGAGACAGTGCAGGGCGCCCGGCATCCATCCCGAACCGTTTTCATATTTTAGTCGATTCTCATTATGTGACATTTGTCCCAAAACTTCAGAAGCGTAGCAGCTGTGTCCATGCTTCTTGAACATCCCAACTGGAATGTGAGACAATTTGTGAACCTGCCAATCGAAGCCCAGCTCTGCTTCCTGCATACTCTTAAAGTCTCAGCTTGAAAAAAACTTATGCAAGGGTACATACTGGTGGCATCTATTTCAACAGAGGAGACATGCGAGTCGAGTATGACTCATCTGTCTCTGTCAAGATGACAACCAAGGACCCAAAACTATATGCAAAATATCCCAAACAGCTTTGAACTTTGAAACCGTAGCTTGTCAAACTACAAGCAAGTCATGATTTAAAGTAGTTCAACTACAGTCAAGCTGCTGTTTTGAAAAAGTAGTTTGCTACTCTACCAGCTACTAACAAAAAGTTAGTGAACCCTGAATTGAAATATAATAGAATTATATTTAAAAACACTGTAGTATTTGTATATTGGTACAAAAATGTGATGCATACAGAAGATATCTGTGCAGGAACTTGAATGAATCAAGTTGTGTTAGAATCTAAATGAACCGATTCACTAAAATGATTCAGACTTCCCCAATATTTTATTTAAGAGAGGGAGTGGATATTTAAGGTTCAAAAACACAAAGATTTCAAAATGATGAAAAGAAGAAATCCTATAAAACAAAAAAAACAAAGCAAGTTGGTTACACCACACTGGCTTTGACTTGGTGGGCAATTGTTTTTGTAATAATAATAATAAATAATATATGCAATTACATAAAATTGTATATAGTTTTTATGTTAATCCTCACAAAAAATATTAAAAGGATTTTTTAAATTTAGAATCTGAAAATTTAATTAACAAATGTTTAGCTTAAAAATAAAATGAAAATGTATTAGATTCGTTCTCTGTATGAAATGCATTTTTTATTTATTTATGAACAGCTATAATGATAGTCACATCATTGATTAGTACCTCAGTTTTTAGCTGTAAACCAGCATGTGCAATAATGTGTAACAAATTATAGGAAAGCCAATATAGCAATTTTGTCTCATTACCATCTAATGAAAAAAATAGCAAGTAGATTCATTATTTTATTTAGTCATTCCCAAACACATATTAATGAAACCAAGCGAACAGACATGAGGCTCTCTTTTCCTTCTCCCAAACTGCCGTTTCAAGCGTATCAGTGCTTGGAAGTTGACTTAGTGGAAAAGCAACTGTGAGTTGGTTAATAAGCTTAATGGCTGAGCGTGTCACATCCTGACCAGCTCATGTGCAGAAGAGTGCGAGAGCACAAGCTACTTTATAACTGTAAGCCTTTTAATGCCACTTCACCACAATGGCTTCCTTTAGCGCGCAGGATAAAAGCCAGCACGCTGTGTGAATGAGTAAACAGCTGAATATATCAAGATATGGACAGCCCCATTGTGGCATGTGCCTTTGTGCTGTTAGCAGCCAGGGACACGCGCGATGGATGTTTGGATAACATAAGCTGAGACAAATGCATAACAAATGGTTGATGGGAAAAGAAAAAGAAAGAAAGAGATAGAGCACAACTGAATTATCTTCTTTGTTTTCTTACAGTGCCTATGGGTTTAACGAAAGCTTCATGCTGCGATCTGAGACTTTTTCACGTCAGAACTTCAACACACTTTGTTTCAACACAAGCTTTATACACCACTTTGACCTCCGAATGAAAAGTGTTGTAGACAGACAGGAAAGCAGGATGTGTGCGCAGTAAATGATAAAAAAAATGTACGGTTATCATCGGCTGTGCTTGGAAAGGTCAGCAGTAACCAGGGGTAAAGTTGAAATTGTTTGAACTTTGAACAACTCATTGCAACGCTTGACCTGTAAGTTAGACACTTTGTTCAATTCTTAAGTATTTTTGTTTAATTTTTAGTAAAAACGCATTCTTTTTTTTACTTAAGAAGCAACACTGAATAAAATATTAATATTTGATTTCAGAGAATGTATACTATTGTTTAAATGTTTGGGATCAGTAATATTTGTTGATAAAAAAATCTGTAAAAAATGTCATATTGTGAAATATTACTATCCGTAGCTGTTTTCTATTTTCATATATTTTTTAATTAATTTAGTAATTTATTCCTGTGATGGCAAAGCTGAATGTCGCACAGCCCATTAGCAAACATTTTCCTATTATTATCAATGTTGAAAACAGTTGTGCTGCTTAATATTTTTGTGGAAACCAAAATATGCTTTTTCATGATTCTTTGACGAATAGAACAGCCTTTATTTGAAATAGAAATCTATTATAACATTCTAAATGTTTTTCTCGTCACATTTGATCAGTGCAACCTCTCCATCCTTAATAAAACTATTAATTCCTTTAAAAAAATCCCACTGGCCCAAAACCTCCGAATGGTAGTGAATCTTCACTTTCTTTTGCCTTTTCACATTTAACTTGTTTAAACTTAATACAAGTGGGAAAAGTCTGCCAGTGTAATAAAATAGTAAACATACAATTCATGAAACAAGTCCTAATAGATCATGCAATGTTGCTACTTAAGTGAATGTATGTTGTTTTGGGGGTTTTAGATAGTTTTACTATTTAACAAAAATAAATAAATAAAAATAATTTTACAAAAAACTAATTTTTGCAGTCTTGGGAAACACTTGTATAAATCACGTGAAAGGACCTTTATAGTGTGTGTGATTGTTTGTGAGGGAATCTGTACAGTAGGGAATGCTAAATCAGAAGAAGATGGCTAAAAGACTCCAACACCAATCAGTATGAGGGGGAATAACTCACAGATGCCCGATTCGGAGAGCAGTTCTGCCCTTTTGGTAACCCCAAGGCCCTGCCAATAGCAGCTATAGGTCACCGTGTTCCAGCCAGAGACCTGGACTCAGGGGGAGAGAGACGCCGAGACACTGCAGCCAGCCATCCAGTCCCCTGGTCACCCGTTTAACCACCTGCCAACTCCAACACAGCTGCTGCATGACCAAACAAGAACTCACATTATTAGGTTCTTCAAAGAAAGCATCAGCAGGGCCTGAAGGCAGTAACAACACATGCATCACCATTTTGCTTTCGATAAACCTTCCTCCCTGCTGTTCTCCTCCATGCGCTACCTTTGAGGAGCAAACTCAATGATGTGAGACAGAGCGTTTCTACAGTCAGCCCTTGGACTTTGTTTTTCCCAGAGGAAAAAATTGTATTTCTATGCAAAAAAAAATCATTTTCTTAATCAGTATTTTTGTCTTGTTTTCTGGTTAAAACATCCTTTTAGAATTTAATAAAACAAGGCATGCTTCCAGAAAATGCATCTTAAATAGTTTATTTTTCTTACCCCATTATTTTTCCTTTGTTAAAGCATTATTTGTGCATAATATTTGTGCATAAATATGCATTGCAAAAGATCATTTTCATAATAAGTAATTTTGTTTTGTTTTCCAGTTACAATATCTAAATATTTTAAAATCGAATAAAACATTAAGACTTTTTGTTTTCTGAGAATATAACTTGAATTAAGTTTACTTTTCTTACCCCATTGACAGTTTTTGTTTTTTTCTTCTAAGCATAAATCTAAAAAGTTTGTGCACGAAAAAGAAATAATTAAATCCTCTGAAAACTAGTCTTATTAACACAGGCTTGCTGCTCAATTTAATTTTCTTGTTTCAAGAGGGAGTTACTGGAATTCAAGACAAAAACACTGATTAAGAAAAGGCTTTTTTGCAGAAACTCAAAGGTTGTGCTTTCATACTGTATAGCTCTGGAGAAGTAATGGAGTTCATTAAAGGGATAGTTCAACCCAAAACGTCATCATTTACTCACCCCCAAGTTGTTCTAAACTTTTATGAATTTCTTCTCTTCTGCTGAACACAAAAGAAGATTTTGAAAGGATTGGGGGTAACCAAATGGTACCATTGATTGAGTTATTTTTTTTTCTCCATACGATGGAAGTCAGTGGCTACACTTAACCTAATCAATCTACATCTAATCTACTATAATCACTATAATATAATATAATATAATGTATATTGAAAGAAAAAGCAAGCAAACATATCAGAAATTGAGTGAGTTTGATTATTTTGATTCACTGTAGTTTAACTTCAAGTACATTCCATTGTTCTCAAAGCCCAGAGCTAACCTGTCCACCATGTGAAGATGCATAATGAGGCGAGATCTGAATCATGTTATCACCCTAGCATGTTCGGCATCCCCAGAGCTTTTGATTATAGTGCACGGAGAGACAGAAAGGACTAATTGCTGCATTTCCAGCCCCCTGTGCTGTCGTCGTGCTGAGCTGTTCAATGCCACCTTGCAGTAGTGCATTTCGGGATATCATTTTGACTGGCTCCTACCCCTCCCTAATCCCATGACTGGAGGGCGATTTTAATAACACAACACTGACTGGTCAAAGAGATCAAGAATCTCAACGAGGGTGGACAGATGCCATACCACACATCCAACTACTATATCTCAGAGCGCATCCTCGTTTGCCCCACCTACTTCAACGCCACCCTGATTGTCATGGAAATGATCCAGATGCGACCCTCGCACTCTCGGTCACGGCCATTAGCCATTCACGGGCCCTCGAAGAAGGAACCCTGGTGATTTGAGCGCCATTAAGCTTGAACCAAAGCTATTGAACTTTGACCACCCATCGTCCTGGTCCCATCACAAGTCATTTGTATGTAATTAGCAGCCAAGGATGGTTGTGTTTCTCCAGGCTGGTTTACACCACTAACTGTTGGGTTCAAAATCATTTACTCACCCTCATGTTGTTCCAAACCTGAAGGACTTTCTTTCTTCTATGTTTTGAAGAATTTACTGGTAATTTTTTCCATGCAATTATTAAATATGGTGACTGGAGCTGGTAAAAAGAGAGTAAAAAAAACGTGTTCAACAACTCTGTCTTTTTTTGTAAGACTTATTTTTGTGAGCAATGGACAAAATTTAAAGCGATAGTTGAACCAGATATGTAAATCCTGTTGTGACACTCACCTTCATATCATTCCAAACCCATATGAATTTTAAAAAAAAAATATTTTCTGCAGAACAAAAAAAAACGACTCTTTGAGAAGTTTCAACTTTTTGTCCATAGAATGAAATCAATAGGGCCAAACTTTGGACCCCCATGACTTAATGCTCACCTCTGAAGATTCTCTCTCTCTCTCTCTCTCTCTCTCCTCTCTATCTAGTTATATATTATAATATTTAAAAAACAACTTTAAAAACAACTATAGAACTTTTCCATTGTACAAAAGGTTCTTTATAGTGAAAAAGGTGTTTTACACTCTTAAAAATAAAGTTTCTAAATAGGGCTTTTCACAGAAATGCTATAGAAGAACCATTTTTGGAACATTTCAGTGAACAGCTCTTATAAAAAAAAACCTTTTTCTTAATGTGAAAAGATCATTTTATCTTCCTTCATTTCATGTTAATCTCATGCCAATAAAGAACATTTATTTTTAATTGTGGATTACTAAAATATTCTACACACAAGAAAAGAACTTTGTGGGAACCAAAACGGCACCACTATGAAAAACTTCTTTTAGAAGCTTTATTTTTAAGAATGTGGATGAAAAAAGAAAAAACACATTCTTTATGTTCCAGTACCTTCTTTTGTGTTCCACAGAAAAAAGGAAGTCATACAGGTTTGGAAAGGCATGAAAGAAACTGGGGCTATAGACTATTTTAGCTGTCCGCTTTTAGCTTATTAAAGGGGTCATATGATGCGATTTCAATTTTTCCTTTCTCTTTGGAGTGTTACAAGCTCTTGGTGCATAAAGAAGATATGTAAAGTTGCAAAGACTAAAGTCTCAAATCCAAAGATATATTCTTTATAAAAGTTAAGAGTCAGCCACACCTACATATCTACATCACTATGTGGGAAGATTTGCATAACGCCACCCAAATGTTCACGCAAAGAAAGATGGCGTAACTTTTATTCTTGCTGTAGTATTGTTTCCGCCGCTGCCATGTCGTGAAGGTGCTGTGTGTTTCATTGTGAAAGCGAAACTACTTTGTTTGGCCTTCAAAAAGAGGACGATATCAGCTTTGTTATGCCTAGAGCTGATCCGTGCTGGTCGCTGAGGAAAAACATCAACTTCGCGCTTTGGATCGCCAGATCGGCTTTCACCGTAAACGAAGCGGACTCCAGCCCGGGGTCGTCACATGTGGTTGCCGCAAGCCTCCTTTGTCGAATCTGCCGGGCGCCGCTCACTCAAGCGGTTGTGTGTTTCATTGTGAAAGCGAAACTACTTTGTTTGACCTTCCAAAAGAGGTCATAATGTTTCTATCAAGTGGGGCAGTTCCAACTTTGCAAGAACAATCTGGCGCTTCTGACTCACAGCCTGTAAGTACAAACCCGATTCCAAAAAAGTTGGGACACTGTACAAATTGTTAATAAAAACAGAATGCAATGATGTGGAAGTTTCAAATTTCAATATTTTATTCAGAATACAACATAGATGACATATCAAATGTTTAAACTGAGAAAATGTATCATTTTAAGGGAAAAATAAGTTGATTTTAAATTTCATGGCATCAACACATCTCAACAACACATTTTTTGTCCCAAAAAGTTGGGACAAGGCCATGTTTACCACTGTGTGGCATCCCCTCTTCTTTTTATAACAGTCTGCAAACGTCTGGGGACTGAGGAGACAAGTTGCTCAAGTTTAGGAATAGGAATGTTGTCCCATTCTTGTCTAATACAGGCTTCTGGTTGCTCAACTGTCTTAGGTCTTCTTAGATCTTCCTCTTTATGATGCGCCAAATATTTTCTATGGGTAAAAGATCTGGACTGCAGGCTGGCCATTTCAGTACCCGGATCCTTCTTCTACGCAGCCATGATGTTGTAATTGATGCAGTATGTGGTCTGGCATTGTCATGTTGGAAAATGCAAGGTCTTCCCTGTAAGAGACGACGTCTGGATGGGAGCATTTGTTGTTCTAGAACTTGGATATACCTTCAGCATTGATGGTGCCTTTCCAGATGTGTAAGCTGCCCATGCCACACGCACTCATGCAACCCCATACCATACCATCAGAGATGCAGGCTTCTGAATTGAGTGCTGATAACAACTTGGGTTGTCCTTTTCCGGATGACATGGCGTCCCAGTTTTTCCAAAAAGAACTTCAAATTTTGATTCGTCTGACCACAGAACAGTTTTCCACTTTGCCATAGTCCATTTTAAATGAGCCTTGGCCCAGAGAAAATGCCTGCGCTTCTGGATCATGTTTAGATAGGGCTTCTTTTTTGACCTATAGAGTTTAAGCCGGCAACAGCGAATGGCACGGTGGATTGTTCCTCCGCAGCAGTGGGTAATTGGTGACCTCTGCCCTTCTTGACTTCTGAGAGACACTGCCACTCTGAGAGGCTTTTTTATACCCAATCATGTTGCCAATTGTCCTAATAAGTTGCAAATTGGTCCTCCGGCTGTTCCTTATTTGTACATTTAACTTTTCCGGCCTCTTTTGCTACCTGTCCCAACTTTTTTGGAATGTGTAGCTCTCATGAAATCAAAATTGAGCCAATATTTGGCATGACATTTCATAATGTCTCACTTTCAACATTTGATATATTTTATCTATATTCTATTGTGAATAAAAGATAAGTTTATGAGATTTGTAAATTATTCCATTCCTTTTATACTCACAATTCGTACAGTGTCCCAACTTTTTTGGAATCAGGCTTGTAAGTTTTTTTTTATATGTAAATTAATTTGCCACTGATGATTCCAACACGAGTTTTGAGCAGTGTAGAGTATCGCTTGTTGTTTGTCATTTCTCAGATTACAAATGCACACATGGTTTTATGTTTACGCGGCGCCATACAACGCAACGCAAAGCATAAAATCCCAGTCTAATCATTACCAAATCAGATAATCTGTCCCCAGCTGGATGCAACAATGCCTCGTTTTTAATTGTTTTATTGGTTTGTGCGCGTCACTGAAAGCCGGGACCCATGGGAAACCTAAGACTGTAATATGGAAACACAGTAATGTGATGGCGTAACATTACGTCACAATGCTTAAGGTATTCACCAATCACGACACACTGAATAGCTGACAAATCAGAGCACACCTTGCTTTTTCAGCTGATGAGCTTTGTAAATCAACCGCGTTTCCGAAAGTCGTGGCAAGAGGAGAAACAATAATGTACATTCTGTGGAAAATAATGTGTTTTTTTTTTTTACTTTAAACCGCATAAACACATTGCATTACACCAAATACACAAAATATGTTCTTTTTAGCAGCATCATATGACCCCTTTAACCAATATTGCTGTTCCTGATTAGCTGAATGCGATCTAATGGCCTTTGCAAAAACGTAGGCACTTTGCAGTATGTCTCGTGGTGTAATGTTCTCTTCTCTTCACTTCAGATGATTAATGCCGACTTCTTCGCCTGGCGCAGTCTCATGCTGAAAGGAACATCAATAAATATTTCCAGTGATCGATTGGCAGCATTTTCATGCAGATTACACAGTCAAATGTGAATCCATGTGTGTTGTGTATGATTGATCTCTAACGGAGGCATGAGACCCACTTTTCATCTCTGAAGTCCTGAAGTGCCCAAGTGAAATGCTAAAGTGCCCAAATCTTGGTCAGTCACTGGTTTGATGCTCAAGCTGGTGGACCTGCTCAGCATGGCAAACCATGAACCAGGTCTCAATATCTCCCTTTCAGTTTTTTACTCGCTCTTCCTTTCGCACTCCCCCTCCCTCCTGCTATTCTCCTGTTGAGAGAGGTACTGTGAAGCAGTTGTGCTCGGTCACAGGCGAGTGGCTACATTGTCTCTCCCTCTATTACCATTCATCTCACTGCAATCCTCTCTGCTCTGCCCAAAACACACAGCTTAGTGCTGTCCCCTCCACCACGGCAGGGGGGCCACGCAAAGTAAGTCTCAGTCTCTTGAGCCTCGTCGAGCTTGAATAAGCATGGATAAGCCGAAGAGGCAGACCGTGGACCACCTGGAGCAGCGCACTAGGCATACACTCAGTGATGGAGACTGGCTGGGAGAGGTGGATACGGTGTGTGGCTTTCATGACAGCGTCAGACCAAGTTTATGCTCTGCACCTTGATGGACATGCAGCTCAGAGGGCAACCAGCCCTTCAGAATGGCCAGATGGGCAATTTCATCAGTCAGGCCTGATTGGATATTTTCAGCAAAAATTTTCAAACACATTCCTGGTCTTCTTGTGAATATGATTCATCAGTGCAAAAAAAAGAAATGCATTTGTAATCTTTAGTAATGTCCACTTTTCATGATCCAATACATTCCGGAAGGATAAAATCAAAACTCATCCCATATTTGTTCACTGCAAAGAAATCAAAATGAATATTCTATATTATTAAAACCTTGTTTTTTAGTAAAAATATCAAAACATCCTAAATACAAGAAAAATCAAGCTGAGACGCAAAATGCTGATAATAAAAAGGATAATAAAATTAAAAAAGATTAAATAAAATGTTACAATTCTATTCAATGAAACTGCATTCAATATATATATCATATATATATATACTATATATAATAGATATCTGATATGAATATATATATATATATATATTATAATATATATATATATAATATAATATATATATATATATATATATTTAAAAAAAAAAAAATTATATATATATATATCTATATATATATTTATTATAGAATATTAGATATTATACACAAAATTAATAATTACAGTGGGGCAAAAAAGTATTTAATCAGCCACCAATTGTGCAAGTTCTCCAACTTAAAAAGATGAGATATGCCTGTAATTTTCGTCATAGGTATACCTCAACTATGAGAGAAAATGAGAAAAAAAATTCCAGAAAATCACATTGTAGGATTTTTAAAGAATTTATTGGTAAATTCCTCGGTAAAATAAGTATTTGGTCACCTACAAACAAACAAGATTTCTGGCTCTCACAGACCTGAAACAAATTCTTTAAGAGGCTCCTCTGTCCTCCAATGGTTACCTGTATTAATGGCATCTGTTGGAACTCGTTATCAGTATAAAAGACATCTGTCCACAGCCTCAAACAGTCACACTCCAAACTCCGCCATGGCCATGACCAAAGAGCTGTCAAAGGACACCATAAACAAAATTGTAGACCTGCACCAGGCTGGGAAGACTGAATCTGCAATAGGTAAGCAGCTTGGTGTGAAGAAATCAACTGTGGGAGCAATTATTAGAAAATGGAAGACATACAAGACCACTGATAATCTCCCTCGATCTGGGGCTCCACGCAAGATCTCACCCCGTGGGGTCAAAATTAGCACAAGAACTGTGAGCAAAAATCCCAAAACCACACGGGGGACCTAGTGAATGACCTGCAGAGAGCTGGGACCAAAAGTATCAAAGGCTACCATAGTAACACACTGCGCCGCCAGGGACTCTAATCCTGCAGTGCCAGACGTGTCCCCCTGCTTAAGCCAGTACATGTCCAGGTCTGTCTGAAGTTTTCTAGAGAGCATTTGGATGATAATATCAAAATAGAACTTCAAAATAGAACTTTTTGGTAAAAACTCAACTTGTCGTGTTTGGAGGAGAAAGAATGCTGAGTTGCATCCAAAGAACACCATACCTACTGTGAAGCATTTCTTTGGGGCTGTTCTTTGGGGCTGTTTTTCTGCAAAGGGGCCAGGACGACTGATCTGTGTAAACGATAGAATGAATGGGGCCATGTATCGTGATATTTTGAGTGAAAACCTCCTTCCATCAGCAAGGGCATTGAAGATGAACCGTGGCTGGGTCTTTCAGCATGACAATGATCAAACACACCGCCCGGGCAACGAAGGAGTGGCTTCGTAAGAAGCATTTCAAGGTCCTGGAGTGGCCTAGCCAGTCTCCAGATCTCAACCCCATAGAAAATCTTTGGAGGGAGTTGAAAATCCGTGTTGCCCAGCGACAGCCCCAAAACATTACTGCTCTAGAGGAGATCTGCATGGAGGAATGGGCCAAAATCCCAGCAACAGTGTGTGAAAACCTTGTAAAGACTTACAGAAAACGTTTGACCTCTGTCATTGGCAACAAAGGGTATATAACAAAGTATTGAGATGAATTTTTGTTATTGACCAAATACTTATTTTTCCACCATAATTTGCAAATAAATTTTTTAAAAATCCTACAATGTGATTTTCCGGATTTTTTTCTCATTTTGTCTCTCATAGTTGAGGTATACCTCTGCTGAAAATTACAGGCCCTCTCCTCATTCTTTTTAAGTGGGAAGAGACTTGCACAATGGTGGCTGACGAAAATACCTTTTTTTTTTTCTTTTCCGCCCACTGGTATTAACAACTACTTCAAATTGTTGCATTACATTTATATAAAATATATGTTAAATATAATATGATACATAAAATAATACATAACTTATATATTAACACTATACAAAATAAATCCATGTTATATTTAAGTCTTTATATCCTGCACAATTGAGCTTTTCACATGAATACTGGGAAAAATACTGATTAAGAAATATTTTTTGGAAATCAGATTACGGGAGTAAAAGGCAATGTGAAAGCCAATTCATGTTCAGTTAAGGGTTGTTTTTTGTTTGTTTGTTTTGTGGACAATGACAAAAAGAACACCAGACGAATCATTGCAAACCCACAATCCTCTTCCACTGACCTTTGTCCATAGCCTCTCTCCCAAAGCTCCTCATTCTCAAAAGCCTGCAATTGAGGTTAAACATCATGAAATGGGTTAGCACAACGCATCCCCGGTCAGCATGAAAATAGATAAACAGTGTATTCAGATCAGCGACCAGTAGCATTGGTACCCCATAAATCCAGAATATGTCTTGCTGGGCAAATGCATTGGGAGTGATGAGCTGTATGATTTAGTACCACCCGCTCTGCTCTCTCTGTCTGTCTGAGTGGCGCGAACAGACGCAGAGCTCTTTTCATAAGCCCGACCGGATGACATGATTCATGGCTCTAGTCCCAGCTGTTCCAGAAGCAGCACAGACCGGCCACTGCTGGGTTTGCTGGTTTATTTATGCAGTCCGATGTATTAATGACAACCTGCAAACTGGAAAACACTAGCTCAACATCCTCACTAGCCAAATGAACATTTTAACATTTTACAGATTGATAGGGTTTGACATGCAATTGAGTAAGAACGTATCTGTTTGGAAAGCCCTGCATGACTAATTGCTTGTCGTGACGTGAGACCAGGTTTAAATATCATGAATCCACACCTGTGACATACAAGAATACTACGTTACTCTGGCATTGTGTGTCACATGATGGTGGCTGAGCATATTGTGTAAATGCTACCATTAGATGTCTCAAACTAGCTGTTTTTTCCATTTTATAAAGTCAACATGCGCAGATCCCTGTAAAAAATGCCCAAGCTGATATCATCAAACCAGCATCCAAAACAACACATGTGTCGGTCATTTCAATAAGGATGTGCTATGTGGTTGCTAGGGTGTTCTTCATGGTTGCTAGGTGGTTAAATAGAGATCTAAATCAAATGAGCCCACTTCCAAAAGATATTCTGGTCCCATTAAGCTGGTTTCAATGGCTTTTGGTTCATAGTCTATGGTACTTCTCACCCATTTTATCATCAGCCAGGTAAAAATCTGTAAACAGTCGGACCGCTTTGAAAAGTAATAATACACCTTAACATTACTTTAACTGATTTTAAATTATAAGTAATAGTAATGAGCAAACAGTACTAAAATATGCTTTATGTGGATTACAATAACTCACTTTTGAATACAGTAAGTTATGATATCATGAAATGTTTTAACACTATGTAACTCCCTTTCTGTGGATCTACGACCATAACAGATGAATAATTTCTCTTGAGTGGATCTCTCAGGCACAGAGCCGTGTGAGAACCCTTTGTTAACCTCTGTAAATGGTGTCTTGTCTACATAATTCACCATTCTGTCGGGTTTCGTCTGTAAGTAGAAAACTGTGTCAACTGTGTCAAGACAGACAAAGCAGAGAGAAGATCGTTTTTATGAGCTTATAAGAGTTCCAAACCTCATTTAAAGATCTTCTGAGACATGTGAGTGCATCCAAGCTCCTAAAAATATCTCAGTGTATGTTCCCAGAAAAATAAAGGAACAGTTCATCTGAAAATCATTACTCACCCTTGTGTTGTTCCAGAACTGCTGGATTTTTTTCTGTGGAGCACAAAACAAGAATCTCTCAATAATATACAGGACTGGTTTCTTTTTTCCAATGAAGGTAAAATGACTGAAAATGTTAACAAATTTGGTTCAATGATGTGAAATGATGTGATGTGAATTTTTCTAGAGTTTACCTGTAGACATTTATATTATAAACTTTTTTTATTTCTTGTCCAAATGAATGCATTTCTTGAAATGAATTCCAAAAAATACCAACCTTACAAAAACATTTATACTCGTTGCACAGGCTGTCGTCTTCAGCTGAGTCACATGATAGTTTAAAGACATTGATTGGTTGCTTGATTTCCATTGTTCCTTTGTTTAATAAAAGAATCACGTCACTTTTGTTCCTAAGAGGTTGAACTAACACAGAGGTCATAATCAGGGTTGGCGGTCCGCAGTGAAGCTCCCCATAAAAATATTCATATTCACAGCTTTATGTTACTCATTAGCTCCTGCCAGCAGTCAAGGGTAACCACTCACCGCTATATAAAACCTGCCTCTCCCAATCTTGGCATGACTACAACAAACAATGGGGAAAAAAGTGACTCCATCCATAAATTAAAACAACAACAATACTGAATGCCTGGTGGAATGCAAAGAAGTGATTGGCACTTACTGTGGCAGTGTTGCATTAGAGATGTCCATTTACATAGCACCAAATAGTTGCATACTAAAGTTAATTAATTACAAAACTGCAATTTTTCCCATGGCACTACAGCAATAAACCACCATGCTTGAAAATATGTCGGTATTTAGAGACAGAGCTGGAATAAGACATCTCAAATATATATGACATTCCTTTAGCACTGGTTTAATATGGCTAATATGGCTTCCTTAATATTCACATCTATCTATCTATCTATCTATCTATCTATCTATCTATATGCATCCATCCATTCATCTATTCTTCTATCCATCCTTCCCTCCATCATCCTCCATTTACTGTCTCTATCCTTCTTTCCAATTTTTCCACTATCCTTCCATTTATCTATTCATCTATTCCTGCAAGCATCCATTCATACTTCTATCCTTTCATCCACCCATTCATCTATTCTTCTATACATCCACCCAACCTTCTATCTATCTATTTATCTATCTATCCTTTCTTCCATCCTTTCTTCTAGCCACCCATCCATCCATTTATTCTTCTAGACATGTATTCATTTATCCTTCTATAGATCCATCCATCCATCTTTTCAGCCATTTATCTATTCCAGCATCCATCCATTCATCTATTCTTCTCTTTCCTTCCCTCTATCATCTATAAGTTCTCCATCTTTCTTTCCATCCTTCCATTTATCTATCCATCTATTCCTGCATGCATCCATCCTTCTATAGATGCATCCATTCATCCATCCTTCTATCCTTCCATTCATCTATTCATATATTCCTGCATGTATGCATCCATCCTTCTATCCATCCATTCATTTATCCTTCTATAGATAAATCCATCCATCTGTCCTTTTTTCCATCCTTTCTTTCATTCATCCATTCGTCCATCCATCCAGGCTTTAAAAATGTTTGGTCAAGGTTTTGACAACATAAGTGTTTTTCTTCACAGAATTTTCCTTTTATACAAATTTTCAATAAGTGTTTTTAGCTACCAAAAAAAGTTTAGTCCTCTAAGCTCAGTTTAACATGTTATCTCATCAATAGAATTCCACATCTTTTCTTTTAGAATCAGTGCATAAGATGTGTGAAAGACTGCAGATTCTGAATGGCCCTACTGATGCAGTCACTGTTCACCTTGCACCTTAGGTCACAGTTTTCATCCATCAGTCTCCAAAAAGGAAGTATGTGTTTTATGCAAATAACATAATATAAAAGATAACAAAACATTTGCATTTTCAGTGCTATGGAAATACATAGTGTCTTATATGCTGGAAAAGAATTCTGTTCTCTGAAAAATCCACAGGGGCTGCATTTACACAACCCCGCTCTTCAATGCTGTGACCTCTCTCACTATTGTCTATGAGAACAAACAAAAGGCCTAAAGTCCCCTACACACACTACCCATAAATCACTGAAACACTGAACTCAGACTGAGCCCGAGACCCAGACAGAGCCAAAGAACTATGGATACAAGACTGCCATCTATTGTTAGAGAGGAGAACCTTGGCTGAAACTAGGTATGAAGGTTACTTTTCAATTGCTAAGATAGAAAATGTGCATTTTGGCACTTCTAGTAAATTCGGCCTTTATTCTCCAGCTCCACTGAAGCTGAAGAAGTTTCTGTGATATTGTCAGAGCAAAGTACAGCCAAAAGTCACAGAAGAACTTTAATATAATAGAGCAGAGCTTGTGGAAGCACTGTCACACCTAAACACATGCTTACAAACACTAGATTGACTCGGTGCAGAGCTTTGTGAGGTTTTTGCTCATTATTCTTGCCCTTTAACCACTTACATGTGAGGAGGAAGTATAGAGTGGTATAGCAGCACAATATTTCAAAGCCTGTGCTTGTAACCATTGCTTGCAAACACTGCACACTTTCTTCAATCATTTATACTCCATTCTAATTACTTCAAAACGAGAGTAATAGTACACGGCGATGGGGGGGGGGGGGGGGGGGGGGGGGCGAGGGCGGTATGCACTGTAATAAGTTTTTTATTATATTATGAAAATCTCTCCCAAAATTTTGCATATCGTATTAATCATTTTACTTCATCTTATTTAATATTAATAAATATAACATTAAAGCCTGATGTAAGTATATATCTATATCTAGTATTACAACTGCAATATTTAAAATTATTTATTTTGAAATATTAGTTGTGCTTGAATTTTTAAAGCCTCAAATCACAGAATTAAGGAAGCACCAGCATTCTTATTAATACCTTACAATATATTATCATTTTTTTAAACTTTTTTTTTTACATTAATTCATTGATCACATTACAATAATGAAAACTTTGGGAAGAAATGTTAATAATTGTCTTTTTTCCCTCTCAGTTTAATTTTGTGCTGAAATATGGCAAACATTTTCTTGACAGGTTTCAAAAGTTGATGATCTGCTATATGCTACACACACTATAAAGCTTGAGCTCGGATAGCAAATAGGCTACAACGTCCTTTGACATACTGTACATCAGTTTTCTTGTTAAAAATGAAAGAGATATAGAGAGAGGAAAAGATACCAAAATAAGGAAGCAGAATGGAGTAAGATACATTGTTGCTCAAATCTGGAAGGGCTGGGCCACACGGGCAAGTTGAACAAAGATTATTGTTTTTATGTAAATATTTCCCAATTGTAAGAGAGCTCTAATTCAAGTTGTTCAGAGCATGACATAATAAAACAAAACAAACCATGAATTATTTGTGACTGTGCGCCTGTGTGGGCGAAAAAAAAAATGATGTAACAAACAATGGAGCTCCTGAAAGTTTTTATTTGGGAGGGATGAATCCCCGTCAGCTGTGACAGTATGGAGGAGTGAATCTGTCATTCATCTCAATGACAGCGTTCCCCAGACAGCGGCTTTCATCCGTGACGGCAGCGCGGCTCAAACTTCCTTCAGGTCTGCTGCGCTAAACAAGTAAACAGAGCGCATGGCCGGGCCATAAGGAGTGATATAGTAAACCAGGTTACGTGTTTACCTGTTGCGTTCCACAAAAGAAAGTCAAGCAGGTTTTTGACATGAGGGTGAGCAAATTATGGACTATCTCTTTAAGCCAATAAATGTGGAAATCTGAGTGGAACCGCAAAAATCTGTGCACGAGCTCACTGTGAGAAACAGATCCAAGATGTCTTTGATAGGGGCCTGAATCACTGGCCCCCCCACTGGCCGTACAGGAAGCGGCATGATAAAAATAATGAGTCTGGAAGCTGCTAGCAGGGATAATTACGCAGCAAAGAAAGGGAGATGACAATGCAGCTCGCCGCATTAAAGCTGCGATAAGAGGACGGCCTAATCTACAGGACTATGGAGGGATTAAGGTTGTGAGCTCCTCGTCTGGTCTCGAGATGAGAAGGTTAACCGGCCTGTGCTTTCCACAGTTCTCTCTCTTCTCTGTCTCAATGTTCTCCAGCTCTATAATTCCATTAGAAAGAGGGCAATCTCTTTATCCTGGGGAGCAATGGAGATGGGGAATTCCACTTGGCTCCTGAAGAGTATCCACGGACGTCACTTTCACTGAGTAATGTGATGAAAGAGGTGATAAAACACATTTGAACGGCTGATCAATTTCTACAAGCGCACACTGGCTAATGCATGTCAGCAACGGCTGTCCATGTATACAAATTAGATATTCATTCCATTAATTACATATTCAAGAAGACAGCAAAACCCGATTCTAGTATACATGAGTTAGATGCTTGAAATCTTCAACTTTAGACTATAAGGGTGTTTCAACACCTGATGCTTAGAAGATGACGTACACATAAACAAACTGGTTGCTGCTGCATTGCAGTTGTTCATTTGTCAACAAATAAATCTCCCAGCAAACCAACTGTAGTGGATAAATGATGCTATGCAACGGCAGCATTAGTTTCGTCTCTGCAGACATTTTCTAAAGTTTTATCATCTTGTAGGAATTTTTATTTACTTTTGTAATAACACTATTTACTTAAAAATTATAAAAATTATAATTAACTATGTATATCACACTGTTGCCATGTCTGGCATGTAAATTACTTCATACATACAGTACACTTAAAATCACTAGCTGGTAATGAAATGCATTTGAAAATGGCTTAGAAAAGTATTTAAATGCATCTAATGCAATGGCATTCGTACATTAAGTGTCCAATATTCTATACGTTGGTCTCTTTTCCAATTTTGTTCTAGAAGTCTCTTATTCTCACCTAAGGCTATTTTATAATAAAAATAAAAAGTAACAGTAATACTATTAATTATTAATTCAATTTGTATTAATTACTCTTTTAATATTTTAAAAAATGTCATTTATTCCTGTGATGCAAAGTTGAATTTTCAGCAGTCATTACTCTAGTCTCCAGTCAGTGTCACATGATCCTTCAGACATCATTCTAATTTACTGATTATTGTTGAAAACAGTTGTGCTGCTTAATGATTTTGTTGAAACTGTGATGCTTTTTTTCAGGATTCATTGAGGAATAGAAATTTCAAATGTATTTATTTGAAATAGAAATTTTATAAATGTCTATACTGTCACTTTTGAGCAACTTAATGATTCCCCCCTGAATAAAAGTATTACTACTTATTGACCCTGATAATGTATTTAGATATTCCAAGTTGTGCATGTTATCTATTAAAACTTTTTACAATTGTCCTACATGGATCATCCAAATATTTTCCTAAATCACTTCTGAAATCTGAGACATATTTGAGCACATCTTGTTTCAATGCAAAGACAAACAAACTCAACAGCCTCTCCCTTCCACTTGAAACACATTTGAAATTGAAATCCATCACACATGGACACAATCCCTTGCCTCCTATGACTGAAACAAATCTTCATATGAAATTCTCAGTGCAATGTTTTCCATTAGCTAATTTAATAAGGTCCCTTTAGAGCATAAAGTACTCTAAATGAAACACACGCTTCCTGGAACTGCTAAAAAGGGTTTTAATAGTCAGAGTGATATTTTTGGAAATATTTGGCATTCATAATCAGACATTTCACACTGTTAATGTTTCCGTAAACAGGGAATTTCATGGTATACTTTGAATTTTCAAGAATCTTTGATAATAAAACATAAAAAGTTAGCACTGGTCTATACAGTAAAAGTTAAAGCAATAGCTCACCCAAAAATTTAAATGTATGCACCCTCAGGCCATCCACGTAGATAAGTTTATTTCTTCATTGGAACTGATTTGGAGAAATTCTGCCTTATATCACTTGCTACACCGTGCATTCCCCCCCCCCTTTTTTGCAGTGAATGGGTGCCGTCCGAATAAAAAGTCCAAACAGCTGATAAAACATAACAATAATCCACAAATAATTCACACGACTTTAGTCCACCAATTTATGTCTTGTGAAGTGAAAAGATGCATGTTTCTAAGAAACAAATCCATTATTAAGATGTTTTTAACATTAAACCATTGCTTCTGCCTTAAATATGAGTCTATTTATAATGTTGCTTTTTTCAGTGAAAAAGTGATCTCATTTGAATCAGGAGAGAAATATGCACAGATCAAGCACTGTTTAAAAGTAAAAACAGTCCTAACCAAATATTTCAGTGCATATTGATGTTAGAGGGGATAGACTTTTAGTATGGAGATTAGACTCATTTTTTGGCCAGAAGTGACAATTTAAAGTTAAAATGCCTTAATGATGGATTTGAATTTTATAAGCAGAAAGAATTTCACTTCATGAGACTAGATTAATTGATGGACTGGAGCCGTGTGGATTACTTGTTGGATTATTGTGATGTTTTTATAATCTGTTTGGACTCTGACGGCACCCATTCACTGCAGAGGATCCATTGGTGAGCAAGTGATGTATCGGTTTTGAAGTAACAAACTTAGCTACATATTGGATGCTGAGGGTCAGTTAATTTTTAGCAATTAGAATTTTGGGTGAACTCTTTCTTTAAAGGAATAGGCCAGAAAAAAAGTGCTTTATCATGGGGCGGCTTCATGGTTTGGATGACAGCCTTTTAATTTGCACCGCCTGTAATCTTAACTTGTTTGAGTTTATCATAAAGTAATGACCTACACGATGGCCATGATAGATAATGTGATTCATTCATTCTGTTCCCCTCCTCTACTATGGATTAACACAGAGAACAGGCTCAGAGGAGTTGAGATTATGATGAATAGATGAGATGAGAAAGACAGAATTTGATGGGGTTCTCAGTCCACCGAGAGTAGGTGTGACAAGGCATACGCACAACTCAGACTCAGGCAGTGGGTCTGACACACACACACATAAATGACAGAGGTACTTCATATGAGAGCCTACTGCTGTTGAAGTACCAGGTGAAGTATGTGTAACTGAGCTGTACGCCAGAACAGTGAAACAGACTGAAAAAAATCATAAAAAAGAAAAAGGACGGAGGATATGAAATATCATGGACTGAACAAATCAGCAGATGAGAATATGTGTAAACTACTGTGTCACAAAATCCTTTTTCAATACATTAGACTGCCTTCTTGTGTAGCTGGGAATTTTCTAGCTTCCTTTTTCATCCAGAAGGCTTGATGGAAAATCCATCTTAAAGGGTAGACCCAAAAATGAAAATTTGATGTTTTTTCTGCTTACCCCCAGGGCATCCAAGATTTGTAGGTGACTTTGTTTCTTCAGTAGGACACAAACGAAGATTTTAACTCAAACCGTTGCAGTCTGTCAGTCATATAATGGAAGTGAATGGGAATCATGGCTTTGAGTCAAAAAAACATACACAAACAAAACCAAATTAAACCCTGCGGCTCGTGACGATACATTGATGTGTAAAGACACGAAATGATCGGTCTGTGCAAGAAACTGAACAGTTTATATCGTTGCCACACTTACCACTATTCACGAAATGTGCGAAACTGTCCTGAGTGTGTTCTCAACAGCTGGCACGTGACGCGTCTTCTTCTCGTCTTGCTTTACGGCGGTCGCCCGAGTTAAGGCATACCGCCACCTATATCTCAAATGGACCATTGAGACTCCTAATTGAGATTGTAGATAGAGTGGCAATGGTCCATTTGAGAGATGGGGGTAATGAACTTATAAGTCTTTACACATCAATGTATCGTCACGAGCCGCAGGGTTTAATTTGGTTTTGTTTGTGTATGTTTTTTTGACTCTCAAATCCGTGATTCCTATCCACTTACATTATATGACTGACAGACTGCAACGGTTTGAGTTAAAAATCTTCGTTTGTGTTCTACTGAAGAAACAAAGTCACCTACATCTCGGATGCCCTGGGGGTAAGCAGATAAACACCAAATTTTCATTTTTGGGTGAACTATCCCTTTAAGATGGTAGCTGGTTTAAGATTGTATATGTATACATACATACAGAGAGACAGACAGAAAGACTTCCATTTCCATTTTTTTCCCAACGATTTGCAATTTACATTTATGCATTTGGAAAAGACACTTTTATCCATTTTTATGTCATTTCAATATAGGCATACTTAAAATAAACTGAATTTTTGCATAAATTACAGAAAGAGTCATATAGACTAAATCTGCAGTTTACAAGCACGTCACATTTCCTGTGTTTTTTAGCGTGTGTCTGTGTGTGCACGTACCTGAAATGAAATTTCTGAATTATGAGAGGTAGTTAACTAATCAAACAGCAGCTGTCTGGAAACTGATCTGCCCTTACAAATCTCCTCACTGACCTGCTCACAGCAACGAGCAACCTGTCAGAACATTGCTAATCATTATGCTCCATTTAACCAGAATATTTAGCTCTGAACTAACAGTCCACAAGCCTTTTGATTGTGGGCACAATGTCATTAAGAAATGCACAGGAAATGGAAATCACTGAGCCATACATATTGAATCAATAGGTCACATGTTGGACCAGGAGAAGTATTTCGGTCTCTTGTGAAATGGCAATGTTTAATTCATTATAAATTTAAAACATGAGACAATGAGGTTAGACTTGTGACCTGCATGCGGTCTGACACATGAGTTGCGGTACTCATATGTAAGTTAAAAGTTTGAGTCTGGCTTGCAACATATTCTGCTTTTCATCTCTAGTTCCATCATCTCGCTACTGTCCACTGTACTAAAAGTAAAAAAAAAAAAAAAGGCCAAGGAAAATAGCTTTGTTCCAAAACCTAGAAAGCATGCCATGCTATCTACTGCCTATAATAGCAGTTTCCAAATGATAATAAGGAAGCATCCAAACTGACAAGTAACTGATTTGAAACAAAAATTATATATATATATATGTGTTGTGTGGTGTGTGTGGTGTTGTGTGTGTGGGTGTATGAATTCTGTATAGTAAGCACCGTCTGGAAATGTTGTTATATGTGGTGTAGGAATTGTAACTTGGCTCGCAGGAATTTGGACTGACTTGTAGTTTGAGTGGTAAGTTTACTGTTGATTAGACACTACACTTCAGAGTTTTGAGGTGAGTATGGCAAGGAGGAAGGAACTTGTACGAATGTCAGAAAAAAATGGAAAATGAAAAAGAAAAAACAATCATTGTGTTGTGTTCATGAGTAAAATATTTTGGATGTATTAATTTCGACGATTGTTTCTGTTTTGGTGGTATTATAATATGAGCACCGAATAAGCTTATTAGAATGATTTTTGAAGGATCATGTGACACTGACTTTGGTCTTATATGAATTTAGAAGGCAACATGATTTTTCAGTCTAGTTTCTGGAATAGCTTTCACATCAGGAGCATTTCTATGATGCTGTCTAGGTCAGCAGCTCCTAGGTTTCAGAAAACTTATGAGTATCTTCCAAAATCTCTGATTATTTACCCTTGGGAAGATATTTATTGACTAGAGTCTTCAAAAATATGGGCTGCCACAGGTTCAACATTTCCGTGCATTCATTACTCAAGCGATCTTTTGAAAGCCTTCTAAGTAAACTACATCTGTGGAACAGCATGTTGATGCTGGTTGTCTAGATATCTAGCCTCAAGGCCTTTAGAAAAACCCTACAGGCGATTTTCTGTCTCTGCACAGCAAGAAGGCTCTGACAGATGTTTTCATTCATGTGAAGAGTTATCAGAAGGTGCCGCCGGGTCATTTTCCAGTGACTCTGAGTGTTTGAAATGAGCATTACCAGTGCATGGATACACAGCCTCAAGCTGTTATAATACCAGTGCAAGGAACACTGGATTTCTTGTTTTGATAATTGTGATTCTTGAGCTAACTTTTCGCTTCCTGCGGTCTCCTTATATTTCCCTGGCCAATGGTGCAATTTTCCTATGCCCGTGGTATTACAGGCTGAGGCTGTGATCCCGCATTGTATGCTCCTTTCCCAACCTCCGGCAGCAGTGCCCTCCCCCACGACTGCTGACATACGACCCCACTATCCAGCCTAACACCCGTAAAGACTCCGTTTACCGGTTGCTTCTCTTCGCAGTTCTGTGTTGATATGTATCATCTCAATATCTGCAAGTTCACGGGCGTCCCTACATTAATCTTCTCCCTGAGTTTGTTGTTAACTGTTTGCATGTTTATTCACCGTCGACCTACCAGAATGCAAAAACAAATTTGTCATCGACACAAGATAATAACAGTAATAAAAAACTCAAAAGCAAATCAAATAACATATAGGAACAAGCTTCTAACATGCCCAATAGCTAAAGTTTTGATGATTTCTTCAGAGTTTTGACAGTTTTATTAACTGTGTCTGTGTTTCCTCACTCTCAGTCTGTGGCAAAACCATATTTTTTTCTTCTGTGAAACATAAATGCTTCCAAAAATCTAGATAGATAGATAGATAGATAGATATACAATTCTCTCTAAAAAACTATTAACATAAAATACCTAAAATTTTACATAAAATTACATACATGAAATATACATAAATATAATTTTAATTATATATATTCCCCCACAACCAGAACATTACCCGTGAGTCACAGCATAGCCAAAGCTGCTGGAATTCCTTCAAGGTTTGAAGTGGGATGGAAGTGTCCATAATATCCCTGGACTGGACACCTGACAACAGGCTTAGATATTTGATGTGGTCTGGCTGTGATCGTCATATTGTTTATGTGGTGGGGTTTGTGCCTGACCAAACCAACTAAGGTGGCTTTGTGGGTTGGTATTAAGCTGTAGCCTATCTGCCCATCTATTTTGTGAAGTACTTGTAAGGGCTTCGGCAGAGGTTTGGTAATGGTCTATAGCTGGCATCCCTCCCACACCTTTCATTAAGGATAAGATGTTTGTTTTGTCCAGTTTGATTACAAACTGAGTTTCCAAATCTAGCTGCTTGTTTTGCACGTGAAATATGGCTTGACAAAATGAATACATATTGCGTGATGGAAATTCAGTCTTTTTTCCCCAGTTATCAAGGATTATTTTACTGCATGATTCAGAGAAACGCAAACTAATAAGAGAAGTGTTGGAAAACCAGGGGGCTATTTTCTAGGGTGTCAGACTTCCAAGAATCTCCGATGCAATCTGACCACCACACTAAATCACAAAAAAAAATTGAATTCAAGATTAATCTAACTACACAGGAGCAATCCTGCATACGAAAAGCACAAAAGAAACTATCTGAGACCCACCAGGTCGCATTTGCTTCCTGTCATCCGAGGTCTTCCATTAAGCCTTCATGGTTCCCCTTAAAATTAGTGAAGTAAGGTGGGTGTGGATGGCACAGGAAGGGAGGCCCAGTTTAAATGGGACACAGTCGAGAAGAATGGGCTCTCTCAGCCCACAGTATGCTTTAATTAGGGCCTATTGTCGGCCGTGCTCCCCCCGGTGAGGAGACTTTGGAACGAAACAAGCAGAAAATGGGTTCAGGCAGTTGAAAGAGGCTGAGTAAAAGAGGAGCTGACTGTGTGGTACTCAAACGCACCTTTCCGACGCGCAAGAGCTAAGTACACATTTCAGGCAGAATCAAGCACCTACCTGAAATTTCATGGGTTGTTTCCGTCAGGTCGAATCATGCTCCGCGTATAAGCATCTGACGTCCGGCCAGAGTTTGTGAGTATGGCCTACATCAAAGATGTTCTGTAGAGCACTTCAATTCTAGCTGCTGCTAGAAACAAGTGCATCCATTGGGACAAGACAGTCAACATAAGAATGAACGACTGCAGTAAAACCTCAGGAGAGCTTCTGATATATTCTGTCTTCTCTCAAATATTGATTCCTCACAAGCTATGATTATAAATATACCAAAATCAGGCACGAAACATGAACAAATAACCCTCAAGTGTTGAACTAGTATAAGAAATCATATCTGGAGGGAGTATTGATCCCTGTCACGATGAAAGATAAATACGTTGTATAATTAAAGATTACTGGGAGATTTCTCAGTATTGCGTCGCTTCCGAGTTCCAAGCGAATGCGGCATCGCTGCGTTTTGTCGCTGAGGTAAACACAAGAAGTGTATGGAAAAGTGGTAAAGGGAGCGGGGGGGGGGGCCAGTACCGACATATTCATTAAATCCTCTGAGATGTCTGAGAGTCTTTCTTTTTTTTCTCTTTTTTTGGAAGTGCGACAGCCTGTGGTCGTTTGAGAGGCGCTGAATAGCACGTGCTGTAATTTGGTATGACACGGGATCAATGTGGACACGTCAGGATGCAAAGATGTCATTTTCTAACCTGAAGCCTTCAAGCTCGTCGCCACCGTTACTCAGGTGCCAGTTGCTGTGGAAACCCAGTTCTGCTTCACTCTCTCTCTCTCTCTCTGTCTTTTATATATTTATTAAGATGCAGCAGAGAGCACTGGAGCTTTCTCCCTCACAGCAGCGGCGGATTTCACATTAAAAAATACAAGACATGCAGTCACGCTAATTGAAACCTGCCTGTCAAACATCCTATTACACCGGGTGCCATAGGATGTCAACGTGGGACTGAATTCATTGGTTTTATGAAGTTCAGACTTAAAGTTTCTAAGTTTAGTTCTTTAAACGGAATCTACAAGCTGTACAAGCTGGCAAATATATCAGTCAATGAATAGTCTTATTTTATTCATAATCTTGCATCAGCTGTAGCAACTTAGATGGATGGATCCTCCACACATTCGTTATGGCAAATTTGTATTGTCTCGTTTTGATATTTTATCGATATTTTGCCAAAAATTTAAAGTTTATTTTAACAACAAGCAGGTTTGATGACGCACTCATGGGATACTGAAAGTGACAATTATTGTTGTTCATTTCTTCTTGTGATTTTAATATATATATACATCTATATATATATAGATATATATATTCTTATATATATATATATTATATATATCTAATTATATATATGTAATATATATTAAGTAATAAAATAGAACAGGAATAAAAACAACGTTAAACATTTAAAACTGTTTACAATCTTATTGGATTTACCGCTTTCATATTTTTCCACTTAATATTGTTTTTAGAAATGCAAGAACTTTGCTTTTAAAGTAGAACGCATAAGAAATAAAAAACGAGCATTAATAACATTGCATTTAAAAAAAAAAAAAGCCAGTGAGATTTTTCAGTGACTTGGATAACTGCAGCAAATAGGCTTGTGAACACCAAAAAGTTATGATCTTAACATCTGGTCATCGTGGTCATCTTACAATGAAAAAAACAGCTTTTATAAATTTAGAAACCTAAATCCATTCGACAGAAGGAAAAAGCTAAAGTTAGGCTATCAACAAACTACACCACGGTCACATGACCTCAAATGTCACCACTATTAACCTTCCGACTACTCTTTCAATCTGTATTTAAAATCTGCCATGGGAGTACCAGGTCTTTTTTATCTTGTAGAATAAAATATGAAAATACTGTATCTTGAGCTTGTATAGCCTAAACCACAGAACTTTCAAACCTAACATCCCTTTCATTGTTTTCGAAATCGCATACTGTCTAGGAGGTACTACATTTGGTTTGAAACTTACTTTATGCCTGTTAAAAAAAATACTTCTATATAGTATGAATATGGGAATGAAATTTGTACGTTCTACATCTGCCATGATGTTACTGTCACTTTACCTAACAGCACCATTGCACACAGTAATT
This sequence comes from Sinocyclocheilus anophthalmus, assembly GCA_018155175.1. Classification (NCBI taxonomy): domain Eukaryota; kingdom Metazoa; phylum Chordata; class Actinopteri; order Cypriniformes; family Cyprinidae; genus Sinocyclocheilus; species Sinocyclocheilus anophthalmus. The sequence goes on from JADLZN010000719.1 coordinate 138,587, forward strand.
GACTTTGGGAAAATGGAAGAAGTAGTTCAAAATTTCTCTCGTTTTAGAGCTAATTTCTGCTGCACTGGATGCAAACTATGTTACGTTAAGGAACGAGAAGATCCTGGTATGGAAATCCAAAGAATTCCAGACAAAAATAAAAACTCCCTTCATTTTTTTTACTCATATCCCTCAGAAATGTCATATTACAGGCATAATTGGTTGTGAATGCCATTGTGGATGACTAAGTGTCTTGATCCTGGTCATAATGCTGATTATTTGAGGACTTCAGGGTTTGAAGTCCACAACTGTTTAGCTGCCAGTGCACAAGGCTCTTCAAAATTATTACAAGCCACCATAATGTATGACCACTGACTCCCCTCAGCTCTTACACAAGAGTCTACAGCACATGGTTGTCAATCCTCTATACCCGAGCTCTGGAGAACCTTGAATTGTCACAGCAGTTAATAATCAATTTTGCTGCCATTAAAAGACCATGTGAAAGTTTAGCAGAGCAAATAAAGCTACTGTAGCATGGTGATGAAGGCAATAAGAGGGGCATTAGGAGCAAAAGCCACTTAACAGGCCCATCTGACAGGACCGCTCTGATATCATTGGAACAGGCAGGCACTGAAACTACCAACCTGTGACTTATTGCTCTGGGAACTAAAATGAGGCACTTAGAGATGTAATCCAAACATATAAGTATCTGAAATGCTAAGTTAATTTAGAACGAGAGCTGCAGTTGTCAGCGATGCTTTATGGGGTGCTAGTAAATGTACCGACAACATGGTTTTATGGTGAAATAACAACAACTGATCTTGATATGTCACACCATCTAAAGAATCAGTGCCACGTATCAAGTATTACTCTAGAGCAGTATTTACACGGCAACGTCTATAAATTGAACCATGGGCTCTAGTGTTACAGATTGGACAAAACCTACCTTCTTTGTTGATTCTCAGAGACAGCACAAAAAAAACCCCCAAAAAAACATGTTTGTCAATAAACTCATCGAACACTGAATAAACATAACAATGCGTGTTACTTATTTGAGAAGTCAGGTATTACGGTGTAACCTCAAAAGTTATGCAATACCTTAAAGGGGTCATATGATGCTGCTAAAAAGAACATTATTTTGTGTATTTGGTGTAATAAAATGTGTTTATGCGGTTTAAGGTTAAAAAAACACATTATTTTCCACATACCGTACATTATTGTTTCTTCTCTATGCCCCGCCTTTCTGAAATGCGGGTGCTTCGGATATTGGACCAGGGGGACCAAGTTATTCAGTGCGTTGTGATTGGCTGAATTCCTCAAGCGTGTGACGGAAATGTTACGCCCCTTACCATATTGTGATGCCTGCGGCAACCACATGTGACGACTCTGGGCTGGACTCCGCTTCGTCCACGGTTGAAAGCCGATCCGGCGATCCACAACACAAAGTTTATGTATTTCCTCAGCGACCAGCACGGATCCGCTCAGGCATGATGAAGCAGATATCGTCCTCTTTTTGAAGGTCAAACAAAGTAGTTTCGCTTGCACAACGAAGCACACAGCGTCTTCACAAAATGGCGGCAGCAGCAACAATACTACAACAAGAATAAAAGTCATTTCTTTGTGTAAACATTTGGGCAGTGTTATGCAAAATCTTCCCACACAGTGACGTAGACAATGTGGGGGCGTGTTAGAACGAGACATTTTAGGTAGGCGTGGCTGACTCTTACTTTTATAAAGAATATCTCTTTGGATTTGAGACTTTAGTCTTTGCAACTTTCATTCAGATCCTTCTGTATGACACCAAGAGCTTGTAAACACCTCCCGACTAAGAGAAAGGAAAAATTGAAATCGTCACATATTGAAGCACCCCTTAAGTGGGGAGTGAGTTCAACGTGAGAGCGGGCGCACCCGGTTCTCTTCCTGATCAAAACTACAAAAAAGACCCCGTAATCTTGCAAATGTTTATTACTAAGATAAACTAATGGTTTAGTTTTAATAGACTTAAAACTAGAAATTTATTTCTGTAATGCAATGCTGAATTTCCACCAGCCATTACTCCAGTCTAAAGGGTCACATGATCCTTAAGAAATACTATATATAATGGTAAGTAAGTTAGAATTACAATGTGGGCAACAGTTGTGCTGACAAAATGTTTTTGTTTTTTTGGAAACTGCGATACCTTTTCAGGATTGCTGTGATGAATAAAAAAGTTCAAAGAGACAGGCATTTATCAAAATAGAAATATTTTCAACAATAAAATCTTCGATATCACACTATTATCAATGTATACACACTCCTTGTGAATATAGAAAAGTTTCATTCTTTCAAAAAAAGAAAAGAATCAAAAATTGTACTGACCCCAAACTTGTGGACAGGTAGAGTATATTGTTAGAAAAGATTTATATGTTAAATAAATGCTCTTTTTTTTAAAAACTTTTTATTCATCAAATCCTGAGAAACAGTATTACAGGGTTCCAAAAAAATATTAAGAGCCCACCATTTCCAGCGCTGATAAACAATCAGCATTATAGAATGATCTGAAGGATATGTGACATTTAGCCGGAGTAAGTGGCTGATGGAAATTTAGCTTTTGAATCACATAAATAAATATATTTGAAGAAGATTAACATTGCAACCATTATATTTATATTGTTATAAAATTTGCAAGCTTACAGTTTTTTCTATGTTTTGGATCAAATAAATGCAGGCTTTTTGAGCAGAAGAGACTTCTTTAAAAACCTTACAAGTCTTACTGATCCCAAACTTATTTGATGCGTGACTTTTTTGGAGTTATCTCTATAATATCTTTTGATCTTAGAAATAACGTGTGTGTGTATATATATATATATTATATATATATATATATATATATATATACATCTATAGGCGGATGTATGGCGCGTAGTTGGCGTTTTTACTTTTATAGATGCTTTATTATTTGTGTATTTGTTGTTTAGTTGTAAATACATTTCCATGTCGTATACAGACAGATACCTTGATTATTCATTTGATGTCATGCTTCTTTATTTTTAAGCATTTCAAATCCTAAACAATTCTTAATATTTTCAGGTTTAAATTAGATTTTGAATCCCACTTTTAATATGGTCTCAGACTTCTGGACCCTGCCATAAGTTATTTGAGGAAATCCAGCATCAAAAGTCCAAAAATCTCTTGCTAGTATTAAAAAAAAAAAGAGAGTCATGGCAAAAGTTGCCCTTCACTTGGGTTGAAAAACTAAAAGCCTGGCAACCGGTTCACAGTGTGAGACGCGTCCCCCCTCTTCCAGTCCAGCAGTGCTCCTGTGGGGACATTATGGCATCAAACGCCACGAGATCTCTTACTCTCACAGAAAAGAGATGAGTTAAAAGCAATAAAAAGGGACAGAAGAGAGCGGGGGCTGTTCCTCTCTAATTACTCTCATCTTTGCACAGTGAGGGGATCTAATAAAAGAGGAAGAGTGTCATGGTATTTGAAGATAAATGTCAGATGTGAGCGAGACACACCGTGCGTGTATGGTAATGTAATGTCAGCTAGGTGTGTTTATATATTTCTCTAAATCAGTGTTGTGCTGCGGCTCCAGTGCAGGAAGCCCATGGTCGGGCCCTGGAGGAAGGAGAGCGGTGCAGCGATGGCGCGCACAACATGATGGTAATAACAGTGCACTCCACAACCTCAGCCAGACTCTGTTTGCCCAAAGGGGCTGGCCGTTAGCACAATCCAAATGTCAGGAGCATATGCTCGGGAAGGACGGAGATTGGGCTGGCAGGGAGAGAGGGTGGATCAACAGAGACCGCGGGATGGACACTGAGGGGATCTCAGGATAGAAATGGCATTCTTTCAGCTAGGACTGATAAAGGTAGCATGTTCACTTATGTGGTTGATTAAACATGCAGTGCTCTTTTGTTTATTAATGCAGATTATGTTTTGTGTGATTTCAGAAAAAATCAGTTCAGAAGGGCAGCAGCACAGGCACTCAGAGACCATTTTCAAAGTGCTATTTATCTCACAAAAAAGTATTTACTCTAAGGCATAGAGATGGTATAAATATACTTAACTAGAATGGATAAGTATGGCTTGAAAGTTGAATGCAGATTCTCAATCATAACAAGATGCAAGACTGTAATAAAATAAAATAATAAAATAAGAACAAAAAGAACACAACATCCACTACAAACACAAATATAAAATAAAATAATAAAATAAAGAACAAAAGGAACGCTATATCCACTACAAACACAAACATAAAATAATAAAAAGAAAAGGCAATATAAACTAAATAATGATCATTATTATGACTCCATAAGAAAACAGTACCTAAAAACAAAATAATAAAATAATTTAATTACAGTGTGTACCAAAGAAACCAATTATCTATACCAGCAAAAAAGAACGGTTTAAAAAAATTAACGCGATGTGCAAAAAAATTAAATTTCCCCCCAAGCAAAAAATTGTAATAATAATAATTATCAGTGATAAAAGTACAATATCCCCTACAAGCACAAAATGTAAGAAGACAAAAAATCTAAATTAATAAAAAGTTTCGGGATTTGATGGCCAAAAATACAAGCTATTATGGCATAACATTTGAATTAAAGTGAACAGCAAATCAAATCCGTCAGAATAAAAAATTGACAACCTAAATGTTTATTATAATTACTTATAATATCTAATATATTATATATATTAATTATATACTGTATATATATTTAATTATTTTATTTTTAAAGGGTTAGTTCACCCAAAAACGCTCATGTCGTTTCAAACCCGTAAGACCTTCGTTCATCTTCAGAACACAAAATGAAGAATTTGATGGAATTCTGAGAGCTGTTCTTCCATGCCTAGACAGCAATACAATCTGAAATGTTCCCAAGTACAGAGACGCTAGCAGAAGGAGAATCGTATAAATAAATCCATGTTGACATCAGGGGTCCAACTGTAATATACGAAGCTACGAGAATAATTTTTGTGCGCAAAAGAAAAAAAAATAACGACTGTAATTTCAAGCTGTAATTTCAGTATGCTGGCTCCTACATTCTTTATTAATTTTGTTACAATTAATGTTCTATTTTTTGAAGTTTAAAGATAGAGAGAGGAAGATAGAAAGAAAGAGCGAAAAAAAGCCTTCGATGATTCAGTATGGCATGATGGACTTTTCCTAAAACTTATCCAAAGTGGAATAGGAGGAAGGACATACGACATCAGAAAGGCCATATAAAACGGGAACAAATGCTGTCAAAATCAGCGACAAACGGAATGATTATTTCAGTCAGACGAAAGAAGTCCGTCAAGGCTGCAGCCTCAGCCCGACTCTATTTAAACCTCTATTAATGAATTGGCATCAGCACTTGAGAAGTCCTCTTGTCCTGGTCTGACCCTAGAGGGCAGAGAAATCAAATCCCTCCCGTACACCGTTGACCTTCTGCTGCTGTCTCATGAAGAGGGACTGCACGAAAGCCTCTCCATTTTGGAAAATTATAGTAACGATTGGGCCTTAACAATAAACATGGAAAAGTCTAAAATCATGAGCTTTCAGAAAAAGCCTCGTCTTGCTAACAAAAAATATTTTACAATTGGGGGAACAATTCTTAATCCTGTCATCTGATATAATTATTCGGGTCTGACAATCTCAGAAGAACCTCTGCACAGTTCAATACTGCAATAAAAGATCAGACGGATAAGACACGCAGGGCATTTTATAGTATAAGAAATCACTGTTCAAGTTCAACACATGCATTAAACTGTGGCTAAAAATCTTCAATAGCATCATCAAACCTATTCGTCTGTATCTGAGGCCCCAAATTAAACTATGAATAATAGAACAAAAACCCTGCTTAAAATTTCCACCTTGAGTTCAGCAAAAACATCTTAGGAATTCATAGAGATGTCCCAAGTCTCGGGCAGATTCCCTCTGATATCTGAAATCCAGAAGAGAGCAGCAAAGTTCTGGTTTCATCTATCAGACACGCCAATAGATAGCTACCATCACTGTGCTTTTACTTTTCGAAAAAACACCCAAAGAGTGACCCCATGCACTATTTAGAAGAAAAACATCAACTCGATTCAACAATTTGGTGTAGACATTCAAAAGTTAAAGAAAGAAAAAATAACCCAGGAAGAATACATCAATGATTTACCTTCACAGAATTAAGTCTGATTATAAATTGGCACCATACCTGAGCAGTATTAGAGACTTTCCCCAGAGAAAGCTGCTGACAAAGTAGCGCACGAGTACGCAGTCTGTATGTAGAGACGGGCCGACACAAGCAGAGCTCAGACTGTGTTCACACTGCACTGACACTCATAGAGGACAACACTTCCTCACAGAGTATTTCTCTGTATTTACTTTGTCTTTTTTTTTTTTTTGCGATAACATGTATAAGATGGACATTTTTTTATTCTGTATGTTTGTATCATATATTTATTGCTTTAGCAACATTGTTACACAGTCATGCCAATAAAGCTAATTTGAATTGATTTGAATTGAATTAATTGAGAGAGAGAGAGAGAGAAGAGAGAGAGAGAGAGAGAGAGAGAGAGAGAGAGAGAGAGAGAGAAGAAAAAGAAAATGCAATATCTCTCCAGAAATAAAATACCATTAATGAAAAGCCCACTGGTGGCTGAAAACTGTTACATTTTTTTAAAGGAGAATCTGCATGCATCAAAACAGAATATGCTCAATTCTTTAGAGGCACATTCTATTCTACTGAGAGGCCTAGTTACAAGCAAACTTACATCGACATTCACAAAGTACCATGTTTTCCATGTTTTGAGTATATATTCAATAGTTTGGTGACAGTATTAGGGATTAGAAAGCCTGTGTTAGAGGTACACAGAGGTAAAGCCAGCTGCTCTAATGTGAGCCGTGTATGGCTGAGCTGTCAGACCTCATTGGTGTGTGTGATGGAGGACTTATTATATTAACCTTTGGCCCTTCCCTCGCTCCTGCTATCGCCTGCCATCTTCCTCAGCGCACAGCGCAGGGCACTTCTGTGTGACCGCTGTCGGAAGAGCCTGTGCTAGAGGTTTTTGCACATTCGTACACTTTAGCGCCCTGTCTTATTACCTCCGGTTTGTTTTTCTAAAGCCTTACGGCATGTCAAAGTGTTTCTGTTTATCTCAGTGTTAAAGATAAATGGTGGTGCATTGAACTGTCTGTGGGAAGCACCAATGGGCCAGTTGTCATAAGCAATTTATTTAAAGATTTAAAGGGGAAAATAAGTTCCTTACAAACTTATTTAAGAAAGGGTGAGTTTTGATTTTCAGGTTGACTTTTAGGTTATTGCACTGATTTAAACATTAGTTGCCCCAAAACACTATATGCTTGTTTGCCCTCCACACCAGCCAAGGCAACCCGCCTCGGCTCGGCTGTATTCTTAACAAGGAAATTCCCAAGTCAATCCTGCTAGCATGGATTGAGAACCTTATTAGTCTTGACAGAGAGGTGTGTGTATTCTGACATGTGTGTGTGTGCGTGAGTGTGGAGATGCAGTGTGTGTCAGCTGGATAATTGAGGGTTGTGTGTGTGGTGCCATCTCACCATAATTGCCTGAGCTCACATGGGAGACCAGACCATGTCAAAAGCAACAAATTGAGCAGGTATGTCTGTGTGTGTACGACACCGAAACGGTGTCACTACTCACAGATCAATCACGTCTTCATCTCTCTTCTTGCTGAGAATCATTTCATCCTATTTTTCCAAAAATAGGTTACATTCAATCAGACCACAACATTTTGTGCACTCTAAGAAATTAAGCTGTTTTTTAATTAAAAGCTATTTCCCCCTAAATATATATACTGTATACTTGTGTACTATATTGTTTTAAGTATTAATATTTTATCTCTTAAAACAATATAAATATACTTGGTTATTTTTATATTATTAACATTATATTTTTTTTTATATTGTTTAATATCTTTTATTAATACTATACTAAATCTAAATCTCTTATAAAGAATAATAAAGCTATTATTATTATTAATATTACATTTTTTATTGTTTTGAGCTCCAAATAGTTTTCAAGTTTTCCTGACCTTTCCTGTAACTGATAAAGATATAAAATAATAATTATTATTATTATAATGTTGACTTAGTCTTTTTATAAGCTTTACCACTGTTTGTAGCAGAAAAGCGCAACGATTCCTTTAATTCTCCTTTTATTCCACGTAGAACAAAAACAGCACACGTTTTGGAACGCCATTATGCTAAGAATCCCAAAAATACTTTTTTTTTTTTTTTTTTTGGGTGAACCTATGCTCTTTAACTTGCCAATGTCAGGCCTTATTTCAGCAGGGTTTTTCTGCACTTTAAAAAAGCTCAAATTTAAGACTTAATACCTTTTTTAAGACTCTGCACAAATAAAATTAATCCTGTGAGCTTGCAAGGTTTTCGGTATGTGGGCAAATGTCAATAGGTACCATCCTTAAACCTGTAAAATTATGTAAAAAAGCATAATTTACAGTTTCAGATACAAGTTTTCACGACTAAAACAAATTTTATAAAATGATACTTTTACATTTCACTCTTCAACAAACCATTAGTTAATCACATGGATCGACAAAGTAACTTATGATATTAAATTTAAAACACTTATTATCATAAATTTATTAGAAAGTCAAATATATAACCAACTAGGGGCGGTGCGCGATATTGACAAAAAAATTATATCTAGATATTTTCTGGAATTTTGTCAATAATGATAATTAGACAATATTTTGTTGAGTGTTTTATTGTGCTGATATCTTAAGGACTACCTTGGACAGCTGACTCCTAAAGTTTTCGATATTCTTCATATTCTGTGTGGTCAATTCACAGCAGTGATAGAAATTAATAATTTCCAACAATTTGTATGGGCATTTTCTTTTCTCAGTCCCAAATTCTTTGCATTGGGGGGCTGTTACCAATCAAATGAAATCAGTATTGACAAAATTAATCTGTGCAATGCAGAGGAAACACAGAAGCTGCATTAGAATTGGCATTTAGATGGGTTACACAGACTGGTTTATCTAGTCTCTGGGGACCTTCAAATACTTCTCCCTGCCGTTACAAACGTCATAAATCCTGTAGTTAGATATCTTTAAAACATAAAACATTGAAAACACTGCTCCTGGTGCTCAGAATACGCAAAAACAGTGCTGTTGCTACGTGTTTGAAAATGATTTTTGTTGGAGAAATAAAAGAATCAAAAACAGGAAATATTGCTCTAAACCCGCAAGTCTCTTAATATTACTACTTGTTTATTGAACTGTAGTAGAAAATAACATCACATTTGTAATCATGCTACTTTTGGAGAAACAACGTGATATCTTCGTGTATATTAACTATATCAAATTATTTTCAATATTAATTTTTTTCTTTCTTTGCTTTTTCTGCCCCATTCTTAACTTGTGATCATTCTAAATGATTTTAAGAGACTGATTTCTGCAGTGAAAAGAACAAACTGTAAATGCGTAGCGCACCTCTCTAAACCTACTCGACCTCATGACGTCGAATGTATGCGTGTAACGTCTTTGTGTTTTGTGTTTCTTTTCGCGATAACTATAATGTCAAATCGCACATCGTTAAACAACAATTACGATATTTATTGCAGACCATCCATATCGCACACCCCTATACTGTTCAGATTTTTATAATGCATTGTCTTCTTATCGATCCACCAGTTCACATTCAAAGCTCTGCGTGTTTTCAGGGTAAAAACATGGGTCGATTTTCACATTAGTCTGACCTCTGATCAAACAACGTTTTAAGTGAAACTGCTCATGAATCCATTCTCTGTGCTTGCCCGCAGGTGGAAGCTGTTTGCGTTAGAAATCTCACCTGTTTCCGGCATCCCCGCACGGCAGAAACAAACAAAGCATCGCAGCCCTTCTGACGTTGAATGTGCATAGTCTCTCCTGTTTGCTTCATAGCCTTATAGAAGTGTTAATACGTCACATTGACTCATCTCGTCGAATCTGGTCTTTTTCCTCCGTCCACAAGATTTACGACCCTCATTGAAATCACTTAAGACTTTCTTGTACAATTTAAGACTTTTTAAGGCCTTCAATTTTTAAGACCCCGCGGAAACCCTGTTATTTTTAACAAACCAGAAATGAATTTACTAACAGACTTTTTCAGTTTCAGACACTAGCTGGGTTTCCATCCAAAGTTGCGAATTTAACTTATGTGCAAAAATCTAGCGTAGTGTTAGTTCTGGCAGGTCATGTTAGTCAAGCTCACATCAGCTGACATTGAGCTGTTCCCCATCTACCTATGGGAATACGACATCTATCTAAGCATTCATATATAAGGTCTCTCAGTATTATCAGCTGTTTTCGCATTGCTCAATAGCTATTTACCCTCCTCCATCCCCAACTCCTCCACTGTCAGTCAGGATTCAGCCTTCTGAATCTCCTTTGAATCAGACTAATTCTAAAAATGTGTACATAAAATGATTGAACAACAATATCTGCAATACATTTATGTTGTTTCTGTTCTGTTTACCCTGGGGGGTCTATTCATCGTCCTCCCTGCTCGTCGGATCTATGCCATAAAGGCCTTTGCAGATGCGGCACTGAAGCGTATCTTATGCCCAAACACCAACCTATCCGCCGCCAAATCAAACTTTATGCTAAGTATCTATCATCTTGACGATAGTGGTCCTGACAGAAATGTGGATATCGCATAAACAAAATTGCGAATTAAGTCACCGTTCCGATCCAAAGTCAGCATAAAACAAAATTGTCACTGTTGGTCCTGGACACACTGGCACTAAAATAAGACTAAGAAAAGGTAGAGAAACCACTGAAATATACATACGTATTTCATATTATAATAGCTTACTATGTTGCTCTGTCAGAGCGTATCAGCACGCACATATCAATAAATTCGCAGTCAGTGTTTTCGAGGTGAGTGCTAATGTGCTTAAAGTTTTGGGAACTGCAGCCTTCGTGTAAGATGGTTTCTGGGGGCAATTATACAGAAACACTTAACCGCCGGCATTTCAGAGATGCCCAAAAACAACATTTCAGATGCTGACAGCGATCGATCGGCCGAGATCAGAATTTTGTTTCTTCTTTCCCCCATTATTCGCATTAACCCTTTTTCACACAAGTCAAAAACCACCAAGTGAGCGTAAAAACTTTTTTGCGAATTAAGGGATATTTTTTTCAAAGTTTGGTGTTTCCATCACTCGTTTCTCATGCGATACTTCAAAATGCAAATTAAAATAGGGTGATGGAAACATAGCTACTGTCAAAATGGACCTCGAGTTGACCATCTTTGATAAAGGGCAACAAAAGACAGGCAGGACCAGCTTTGGGCAGTTATCCGTTTATGTAGATATGCTTTTGCCAAAATACAATGCATAAATAAAATCCCAACAAATAAAAGTATCAGGATTTCCTGAGTGTATTCTTATAAAATCAAGCCTTGCATGTCTGTGATCCCATTCTCAGCACTACTCATAGTGGCCTGTAATATGCAGCTTGTTCAGTACACTGGAGTGCGACTCGGAGTCCTGGGATCAGATGGTAATTGGATGGAGAGGCTAAAGATGAAGCGGCCCGTGAAACCCAACACACAGATGAATGCCTCTCTATCCGTGATTCACCAACAGATTCTGTTCATAAAGGGAGAGAATAACAAAACAGTGAGGAAGACGATAAATATATTTTATAATCAAGTGTACAATTTGATACAACTACAATAATACAATGAATAAATTAAATATTACAATGCATAATTATAAAAAAATTAAAAATAAATTCATTAATTATTGTAATTATTGAAGTCCAATATAGACTTTCTTTTTATTATTTTTTAAATTGTATTTATTTTGGTGCAGGCATGACAGAAATATAACATACTCCAGAAAATTAAGGTTTACCTTAGATAAAATGTTAGATAAAACTTTGAATTTATTTTTTAAATTGTACAATAGTGTGTGTGTGTGTGTGTGTCCGGTAGCCGCGTTTTTGTGATTTTGGGTTGACAAATAGGGACATAATTGGTAAATGACAAAGGTCTGACATGGGTATTGCAAGTAGCAAGGTGGGGGGGACTTTCAGACATTCCCCCCATGTAGCCCCCACTTTTCAACGCTTATAAATCACACAGACGTGGAGTGTATAAAAAAAAATCGAAAAAGCACAAAGTCTCCTGTGCAATAACGGGTATCTGTTTAAGTGGTAGGGTTTGTAAACGGGCGAAACTAGAATCGGTGATTTACGCAGTAGTAAAAAAACAGCCATACGCCTGGGATGTCCCCTAGTTTTCACAAATTAAACTGTGTGTTGTGTGTTGTGTGTGTGTGTGTGTGTGTATGCGATGCCATCACCGCCTGTGGTGATTGTTTGCCCACATGAGTGAGGGGGTGGACTACATCGCATAGGTAATCATCACCCACTAAAGGTCAGGGCCCTTAATTCCAGTCATTCGGATGTGCTCCATACATTACAGCGGGTGTGTGCCAGAGAGGAGGGCAGGAGGAGATGGAGGGAGGACAGGGCATGAGAAGAGGAAGGAGATGAAGAGAGAAACAAAAAGAATCAGGAGAAAGGGAGGACATTGCAATGTCATCACCCAGATTCAAAGCAACCCACATAACTATTATTTCTGAATGCTGGCCTTGACCTCCGAAGCTCCTCGGCACACATGCAGAAAAAGTGAAGATGCTCAAAACGAAGAGGGTGGAAGTTAATTAACGCAACCTGTCAGCAGCACCAAGGGCCAGTTTAACCTCGGAGGATTTATGTTTTTCAACCCAGAGGTACAAATCAGCCTGGGTCAGGAAATCTGCAGCATTGATACCAATTACTGTGCATGACCCTTGAAGAGACTCAAAAAAATATAAAATTGGTTAAGGGTTTTAGTAAAAGAAGAGATCATGAAAAAAGATGTAGCCTACACATGAATAGGTGTTTCTTCAAGTACGAACACTTTTGGCACTGTGGAATTTTGAAAAATTAACTCGCTTTCACCACAATCTCACAAGTTTAACTTGTCTACCAACAAAGTCCAACACTAGACCCATGTCATGAAGTCATGAAAATTTGTACCACAATGTCATTTCCATCACATCTAAAAATTATGCATATGACATTTCAAATATTTATAAAATAAAATGGCAACTTGCTAAAGTTTTAATGTAATAGCTAATATTTTATGTATCCTAAACACACAGTTAAATATTTTTATATATTTTTTTAATGAGTTTCAATAAAATTAAAAAGAACAAAAAATACGTTCACAAATTATATTTACCTTGATTTTTCTTTTTCTTTACAAATCACATCTAAAATTAGTGACACTGTTCTTTCCTTAGTAATCAAGTACACTAACCTTTGAAGAAATGTATGGTTTTAGTGGCAAAATGGTCGGTTGTCATGGAAAAGACGAAACAACTGAAGTTGTAATTGATGTGGTTTATGATTATTTTACTGTTTAAAGTGAAAAAAAATCATATTAGACGTTTTACAAATTTAAATGAAACAATATTTTAGGATAAAATAATAAAACGTACATTAAAGAAATTAAACGTAGAAAAAAATAAATGAAGGTATGGTAAAATGCTTCCAAGATGTTTTATAATGACCTTTGTGCAACAAAAAGAAAAAAGTTGGGGGGAAAAAATCAGTTCAACCCCTAGGACATAAAAACCCTCAAATACAGGCTACATAAAGGAGGAGAGATACTTTTAATTCACTAAAGCACATTCTCCAAGTAACACAACCTACATAACCGAGTATCACAAAGAAACTGCACAGCGGTCGCCTTCCACAGCTTTCGCACAAGGCCACTGTCAGCTCAGCAGGCTTGTATATGTTTCAGTCCCTTATCGATTGAACCGTCTTTCCCTGTGGTCGAAAGCAGCTAAAGCCAGTGTTTGTGCAGAGAATCAAATTCTGATAACCCTCCTGAGGACCTCCTGGATCAAAACAGGGAACTAACTGGTGGTGGAGGGGAGGCTGAACTAAGATGTTGGGATATAGAGATAATTACAATAGGCCCAACACTAAGACCTGAGGAACGCCAACAGCACCGACTCTGCCAGTGTGCTGTATTGACCTGTGGTTGATGGCGGTGTGGTGAGGAATGGGAGTCATAAAAAAGGTTGAGAGCTGAGAAACGTATAACACAAATAAGACAGCTGATAGATCAATATCACAGCTGTGACGGATTCCTCACAATGTGCAATGCATGAAGGACAAATGCTGGCAAGAAAGAAAGAGTATGTGAGTGGGTTAATGAGTCAAGATTTTCCAGAGCAAGATTTGATTTTATTTGTGGAACCGAACCACAAAAAAAAATGTGTGTGTGTGTGTGTATATATATATATATTATATATATATAATATATATATACAGTATATATATAAAAGCAAATAATAAAAGCCATACTAATACTTTAAAGGGGTCATAATGATGCGATTTCAATTTTTCCTTTCACTTTGGAGTATTACAAGCTTTTGGAATAGATAAACTCCCTAAAGTTGCAAAGACTCAATCCCGCCCTCAGACAGACAGACCGATTTGACGATAGCAATAATAGATATAGAGATAATTGTACAGAATATATAACATATTTAAATTAAAAGCATAATAAAAAATTTAATACAACTCATTTGGTTTCAGTATGAATGTAGTTTCAGGGTTAACAAACTGAGCAACAAAACCCAAAAATGTAAGTGTTTGTTGGGCTGTTGTGTACCTTTATATACCTAAATAGCAAATTGGATGTCCACCAAAGAAAGTGATGTAACCTACAGAAACAGTAGGGCTGATGTGAGCTGCTGCCAGTGTCTCGTTCTCCTCTCTGAGGTGTAGTCTAAACTTCCCTTTCCATTAAGGGCAGGGAGAGACAGCTGCTGATGCTACGACGGCAAACAAGAGAGAAGCAGACGAAGAAGAACGATCAAACAAGACAAACAAACAAGGCCAAGAGGGAGCTCGACTCTGAACTCTGCAATGAGCAGAGCACATGAGGGGGAAAAAGGGAAAGAAATCACCAGCAGCGACAGTGAGTTCAATCTAGGAGCAAGTTCTGCTGATTTTAACTTCACCATCTTCGGATGTGCTGCTCTCTGATCTGTCTGCTCCTTTCATTTCAGCATCAGATAAATCACACAGACACGGGCAATCAAATATGTGTGAGGAAGTACTCCACAACACATCTGGCATAAAGCACGTCCTGAATAAGGCATTTAATGAGCCTGATAAGAGCTGATCTACCTCTGTTTCACTTCACCTTTCATTAGGCAGGAAGTTTCACTGAGGTATGTAAATTTTTTTCTCCCCAAAAAGAGCTAACCTTACAAAATACTTTAAGGCCTTTTCCAAACCGAATGTGAAATTAAAATGAAAACCATCGCCAACAAAAGGTCGGATGCACAATAGACCAAGATGAACCATATCATCAAGCTCATTAAACTCATTAATTTTTGTACAAATAGTTTATCAACAAGGCAAGGCAAGTTTATTTTTATAGCACATTTCATACACAATGGTACTTCAAAGTGCTTTACATAAAATAAAATAAAAACAATAATCACAACAATAAACAAGGAATTTAAAAACTTTGAAAATTATTTTTTTTTTTAAAATGTATTTAAGAGGTTTAAAATGAATTTAAGAAAATGATTATACATAAAATATAGTGAAATCAGTTCGGACATTGCACAGTGCTTATTCAGTAAATGCACAGCTGAACAGATGTGTTTTGAGTCTGGATTTGAATGTGGCTAATGTTTTAGCACATCTGTTCTCTTCTGGAAGCTGGTTCCAGCTGCGGGTGGCATAATAACTAGAAGCACATTCCCCTTGTTTTGTGTGAACCCTTGGTATTTCTAACTGTCTCGATCCTAATGATCTGAGTGGTCTGTTAGTTTTATATTCAGTGAGCATATCTGCTATGTATTTAGGTTCTAGGTCATTGAGTGATTTATAAACGAGTAAAGTACTTTAAAATCAATCCTAAATATAACTGGAAGCCAGTGTAAGGACCTGAGGACTGGTGTAATATGCTCAGATTTTCTGGTTCTAGTCAGAATTCTGGCACCAGCGTTCTGGATGAGCTGCAGCTGTCTATGGTCTTCTTGGGAAGGCCGGTGAGGAGACCATTACAATTGTCCACCCTGCTGGTGATAAAGGCATTAACAAGTTTCGCAATTTTCTCCAAGTCTTGACTGGATACAAAACTTCTAATTCTTGCAATGTTTTTGAGATGAAAGTATGCTGATTTAGTTACTACTTTGACATGACTACTGAAACTAAGGTCTTTCTCAGAATCACACCAAGATTCTTGACTTGATTTTTAGTTGTTTGCCCCTAGAGTCAAGGTATGCATTCACCTTGAGAACTTCATCTTTGTTTCCAAATGCAATGACTTCGGTTTTTTCTTTGTTTAACTGAAGAAAGTTCTCGCACATCCAACTGTTAATTTCATCATTGCATTGGCAGAGGGAGTCAATGGGGTTGTAGTCATTTGGAGATAAGGCTAGGTGAACCTGGGTTTTATCAGCATAGCTGTGATAGGTAATTTGTTTCTTTCTCATTATTTGACTTAGTGGGCGCATAAACAAGCTACAAGAGCGTTGCAAGAATTGAGCCTTGTGGGACTCCGCATGTCCTGGCCGTCCACTTAGACTTATGCTCTCCTATACTCACATAATAACCTCTCCCTTCTCAGTATGACCTGAACCATTTGATTACCATTCCATAAAGCCCGACCAAGTTTTTCAGTCTCTCTAGTAGTATGTTATGATCGACAGTATCACACGCAGCACTGAGATCTAGTAGTACCAGCACTGATCTTTTGCCAGATTCAGAATTTAAGCGAATACCATTTATTATCTTAATGAGCGCTGTCTCTGTGCAGTAATGCGGTCGAAAACCAGATTGAAAATTGTCCAGGTATCCATTTGATTTTAAGTATTTGTTCAGCTGATTAAATACTACCTTTTCAATAATCTTTCCTATTAAAGGAAGATTTGATATTGGTCTATATTTGCTCAATATGGTGTTATCAAGATTTCGCTTTTTCAGAAGGGGTTTAACAACTGCAGTTTTCAGGGAGTTTGGAAAAGTCCCAGAAAGAAGTGAGGCGTTCACCACTTCTAAGAGATCTGCTTCCAAACAGTTAAGCACCCTTTTGAAAAAATATGCGGGAAGTGTGTCAAGATAGCATGTTGACGATTTAATGTGCTGTACTATTTCTTCCAAAATTTTGCTATCAACTTCTTCAAAAGCAGACATAGTATCTTTTTTTGATATTGCAGTTGAATCTGTCTGACCTCTGCATAACTTGAGAATGTGCTAATCGCCTTCCTGATATTATTGATCTTCTCAGAAAATAAGAGCAAACTCATTGCATTTGCTGTCGGAGAGCATTTCACTGGGAATCTGACTTGGGGGGTTTGTCAGTCTCTCAACAGTAGCAAAAAGAGTGTGAGTGTTGTTTAAGTTACTGTTTATAAGGTTTGAGAAGAATGATTGTCTAGCTTTGCCTAGTTCCACATTGGAAGTACGAAGGCTGTCTTTATATATGTTATAGTGGATTTCAAGTTTCGTCTTCCTCCACATCCGCTCAGCTTTTCTGCATTTTCTTTTCATACTCTGAACTGCTGTTTGAGTTTCTCCAAGCTGATTTCTGTCTGCCAGTCTTCCTTCTGACTTTCAAAGGAGCAATGTCATCAATAACATTCTTAACTTTTGAGTTAAAGGAATCAAGGAGAAGATCAACAGTCTGCAGAAATGCTTGGTGTTAGAGATATAGCCTCCATAAATAGCACACTAGTGTTTTCGTTAATGCATCTCTTTCTGACAGAGACAGATCTAGATTCAGTTGTAACAGATCAATATCAAAAGGAAATACAGATGTGATCAGATAGTGCTACGTCCTTAACAACAATGGTTTAAATGTTTAGACCTCTACTGATGATTAGATTTAGAGTGTGTCCACGATTGTGTGTGGGTCAATGCACATGATGAATCAGGTCAAAAGTATTTAAAACTTAATTTTTTTTGTAGTTTTGTTTTCTGCATTATCTTTGTGAATATTAAAATCCCCTGCAATAGCTAAACAGTCAAACTCTGAGGAAATCATCGATAGCATTTCGGTGAACTCTTCAACAAAGGCTGGAGAGTATTGTGGCCTGTAAATAATGATAAACAGAATGCGTGGAGCACCTTTCAACACAATCCCTAGATATTCTAAAGACAAGTACTGACCAAATGACACTTGCTTGCATTGATAGACTTCTTTAAATAGAGCAGCTACACCTCACCTCGCATAACAGTCCTGGCAAAACACACCTGAACGTGAGTTGGAGGGGCTGCTTCATTAGGACCATTGCCTGCGCTGTCTTCTAGCCATGTTTCATTTAGAAACATAAAATCCAGTTTGTTTGTGGTTATTAAGTCATTGATTTGAAATGATTTATTTTTTAGTGAGCGAGTGTTTAAAAATGCTAACTTGATGGCATTGCTTTGTGTCTTTACAGCAATCTTATTTTGATGCATAATAGGCCGCAGATTAGATGAGTTAGCCGTACGGCTTGAGAAGGCCTTAGATTTTCTATCACGTGATAAAACAGAAATATAGAAAACTACAGGCACACTGGGTTCCAGCTTGTTCTTTAAACATTTGTGAATGTTGCTGCTATTAAAGCGGGGACCCGACACATATCACTGAAAGCTGTTATCAGCTGTTTCTGGTTCACCTAGAGCAGATGGAGGAGGGTTTTGACCTTGGCATTGTGGCAGCGGCCGGAGAGCTCTCACAAAAGGAGGAGAACAAGCTGGGCCCACAGCTTTGGTGGTTGTGGGGCCCGCCGTTTAGTTGATATCTGGGGGCTTGCAGAAAAAAAGTGGGAGAGTTTGGTCCCAGCATAAACAAGTTCCTCCATTTTCTGTGAGAAGCTTAGAAGTGGAGATGTTGGAGAGAGGGGTAATGTGTCTGGTGAGCAGGGCTGTGGCTCTGGTGTTTCCGGTGGCTGAAATTTGTTGTCCTGGCTTCCCTGGCTGTTTTCCAGAGAGTCGTCCTTGTGTGCTGAGTCTTGGAGCTGTTCTGATGTGTCACAGTCCGTCTGTGATGAGTTCTGTGGGCAGTGCTCAGCCATGATGTTCATGAGCAGTGGTTGTTTTGGCTGCGTGGTGTTATCAGTGTCTTTGTGGGATGTGTCAACCACATGACGACTCTGAAGCTTATATGAAGTCCTGTGGTCACTCATACTCTGGCCAGGTGTGTGTGTGCCATTCAGGTTGAGTAGTTTGGCACACATTACTGAAGGATGACGGAGGGAGAAATGGATGTTGTCCTTTAGCACTCTTGCACCCAGTTTGTTTAGGTGGAGGCCATCCAGTTCAAACAGTTGTCTATGGCCCCAGAAAAAATTGAAGTTGTCGATGAAATTGACTCCTCTTAAGCTGCAGATTCTTTGTAGCCATGTGTTCAGCCTAAGCAAACGTGAAAACATATTAGTTCCTCTTGCTGGGAGTGGTCCACTGATGAATGACTGAACTTTGAGTCTTCGAAGTGTTTCAAAGATTTCACTGAATTCCTTCTTAAGGAGTTCTGACTGCTCTTTCCGATTATCATTCTTCCCCACATGGATGATGTTTCGATTTGCAGTCTTGTGCTTCATTAGAAATTTCCCAAGTTCCTTGTTAAAATCAGAAACTGTTGCTTGAGGAAAGCAGAAGTTTGCTGAATTTCTGCTACTGATGTTTCTGAAAATGGAGTCGCCCACTATCAGAGTCCTAGGCTCGGCTGCGCTCTGAGCTGAAAGCCACTGTCTGCTCGACCTTGAGCATCTGTTAGTAGCGATGTTAGCTGCTGGCTGATCCGATCCATGTTTAATCCCATTTGGGGATTCCTCATTAAAGCTTAAAATCTGTTCTCAAGATGTATAGGGGATGGTAGAATACCAGTATTCACAAGCCTTTTCATAGCCAATCTGGGGTAGAGGATGCTACGGCTGCAATACGAGAAACTCGTGACAATCTGATGTCTCGAGTGCCTTTGGGTCTTGCTCCCTGTTTGTGCCATCGATTAGTGTGACACTCAGTTTCGGCTTGTTTCTCTACACTTGGTATAAACTGTTGAGATTGACTAGGTTCATGAGACTCATCGGCTGTATGCTGATGGGGTCCGTGACGACGGTTTGCTGAGTGTTCTGCCTGTTTTGGAAGTTCAGCAAGTAACTTTGTTTCAAGAATCGCAATACTTTGTAGAAGTTTGCAGCAGTTCATGCAGAAAGTAGATTCAACAGGAGGTATTTTCTTTCTCTTCTGTTTGAATGTTGGCAGCTGTGTTTTCCCTTCTCCGGATTGTAAGCTGCTGGCAGTGGGAGGCAAAAGTCTTCTTTTCGTGGTATTATTCCAGTCCCAGAGAGTTTTAGTTTTAGTGTTTGTGCCAAAAATGTGTTGTTTGAGCACTGTGCTGATCTTCTGAAGTAAAAATCTTAGAAAAATCTAAGAAAAGTACAGAAATAGGGAGCAAAGCGCAGAACAGTAAGCAAAAACGTCCGAACGGTAGCGAAGAGCCGGGAACCGGAAAAAGTATCACTTTCCACAAAAATATTAAAGCGCATACACTCTCCAAGATAATAAACCAAATGTTTCTGGAACCGCAAATCAGGATATTATATGATTTCTGAGAATACTGTTACACTTAAGACTGGAGTAATGATGCTAAAAAAAATTCAGCTTTGTTATCAAAGGAATAAATTGCATTTTAAAATGTTAAAATAATAAACCGTTATTTTAAATTGTAATAATTTTCTCAATATTACGGTTCTACTGTATTTGTTGAGCATAAATGCAGGCTTGACAGCACACAAGACTTCTTTTCAAAAACAAATTCAAAACTTACTGACCCAAACCTTTAAACCTCAGTACAAAAGATGTTTATCAATGCTTTGGTTTATGTCCAGTGTTTCTGTTCAAAATCTTTGTTCATACTTGGTGTGAATAGGCCATAACAGCTGTTCATAGAACTGAAGCTGACGCTAAAACAGATTGCACTCTTCAGAGCATCAGAACACGTGGAAGCCGGAAACACAGACTCACACTTTATCTTTCAAACACGAGCACAATGTCAGTTACTTTCTTTCTCAAAGGTCAGGAGGGTTTTATGACCCCAAGCTCCCTGACCACTACATCATGTCTGGTGTGACAGGACATTGTGAGGAAGAACAAATATATGCATGACCACTGCCCTTTTCAGAAATGACCTTTGCTCTAATGACATCATCTTCATCATCCAAACAAAAGCCCCATCTAAACAGAACAAAACACACTTCCAAAATCTCAAAAAAATACACTGAGTTAATACACATAACTATGAGGTGCAAGAGGAAACTCAATATAAAATTTTCAACCTGCAGCACTTATCCAATAGCAATTTATTCAATAAAAAAGATGTATGGCACAAGGGCTATATGAGTTTATATAAATGAATTATTTTTAGAGAAATTAAATTCTTCTTCTTTATTGAATAACAAAGATTCGTATTTGGGTGTTTCTTGAACTATGATCACACACGGACCGGTGAACTTTTAGAAAGTAAACTCTCTTAAAATCAACTTTTTACACATTTGCTTTCATTACCAAGAATTTCACAGTGGACACATATTTGTTATTTTTTCATGACCATTTTCATCACACACATTCTGACACATTTGAAAATAAGCAAAAATAAATTATGTTAAAAAAAGTTTTAATGTGACCTTCATGTAACAAAAAAGATGAAATACGTTAAATTAGAAAAACAAAACTACGACATAAAAGAGCCCATAAATGAAGAAACACCTCTTTATGGTTTATGCACAGGTTGTAAAAATAAACTAAAATAAACTAAAAAAATAAACTAAAAGTTGTGTTTATATGTGCTATTATAATTACAAATAAATTAATTAAAATATGAAAATAAGGAATTAAGTAAACAAATTAAAAAAATAATTATGGGAACACAACAGTTAAAGTTGTGTAGTATCGATTTCAGCTCCCCCGTCTGCATTTGGTCTGGTCTGAATCGGAGATCCACTTGACACACAGTCACTTGACAGGCAATCTGGTACTCAAAGAACAAGCTTCTTACTGCCAGTTGTAGAAAGGAGGGGTGAAACAAGAAAGAACAGCAAAAACAATATATCCCTGTACTAGTTGGCTGATGGGAGCGTTCACTTTTCACAAAATGCTTTTTCAAACGAGAAGCCCTTTCTTCCGTACGAATAGTCTGGAACACAATAAGCTTATTCTGAAAACAAAAAGGCAAACAAACCCCTATTTGTTGTAGGTAAAGGAACCCACAATTTGGTTGCTCTCCTTATGATGTCTGATGACAACTGTGAAAAAAATAGATGTCTTTGAAGCCAGTCCGCAGAGGTACTTCAGACCTGCCTTTGTGGATAGAGTGATGGCTGGTTCAAACAGTATCTTCCACTCCTCCTAACAGCTTAAATAGAATAAAACAGAGGAAAGAGCTTCTGGAGACCAGACAGACAAAGTGAACTGCCTTGTTCGCTGCCAAATGGGAAACAGCACATGGATGCTTTTGGGGTAACAAAGCAAGAAAGCCATTCCTAATGCACTTTTATCACACCTGGAGAGTGTTGAAAAAAAAGAGAGTCGACTGCAGTGCTACAAAGTGAAATCCACACAAAAAAATGTGGAGATTCTATAGTTCAAGTCTTGAAGCTGCTTTTAGGCATAACAATGTCTGTCCGGTTGGTGGACTCAGGGATATCAGAAGGAAGGCACAGTGGTGCAACTGCGGCTCCGCTGTGGAAAGGTCACATCGGCCATTGTGTTTCAGGCTTTTGGCCTCGGGTTCCCCACTGACTCCGCGCGGCTTCAGGGCTTTGTGAGGATGTTCATAGGCCATGTGGCATGCCTGAGCCAAAAAGAAGCCTTCAGAATAGGTTTGATATGCCGTTTGATAGTGCAAAATGCAGACAATAGCGATAGAACGATTGGAGGGGGAAGCACAGAAGCAAGACACGAGAAGAAGTACAGATTGAAAGATGAATGGAGAATTACGGCTACAAAGAGAGGTGAGCCAAGCATGTAGTCAGCCTTTTTTGATTTGATCTTTTTGTATTACAAGCACCATGTATTGTCACATTTGGTACCAATATCCTTCTACCGCAAAAGGAGCTACTGTAGGCACAAATTGAATCTATTTTCGCAACAAAGGCCTAACAATACACAAACTGCTGTAAAGATTTAACACTAAGATAAAACCTTATCAAAGATTTTGATTTATGCAATTACACGGAATGGGGTCTGAAGCTTTCAAACCTGAAAAAAGACACATAAGTACCGAAAACTATCATAAAAGTGTTCCATAAAACTTGCGAGCAACATTCCAAAGTCTTCTGAAGTCATACGAAGTCATACAATAGCTTTTTGTGAGGAACACACTAAAAATTTAGGTTACCCACTGAAAATCTTCCATCAACACGTTCATCAGATTTGTAAGAATCATTCCGAGTTTGATTTTTTCAATGAATCATTTGATCCAGTTCACAAAAGTCATCTAAATGATTCGTTCATGAATCACGCTGAATCAGGTCTTAAACAACTCAATCATCTGGTCACAGTGGTTAATGGCTCACAGGATGGTAAGGTTAATCAGTAAAAACTAAAATTTCAGTAAAAAAAAATTAATAAATACAATTTCAGCCTGCTTCTCACCCAAATCTATCATAAGACTACAGAAGACTTTGAAAATAGTGATACATGTTTGTGTCCATTTTTAAAGTTAAAGGGATAGTTCAGTCAAAAGTGAAAATTCTGTCATGAATTACTCCACTTGATGAAAAAAATAATTCACACCGGTTTGAAATAACATGACCGTGCATTGATAATTTTTTCATTTTTGAAGGAGTGTTCTTGATGATGCCAGGTTGAAAGAAAAGAGTTTAAGAAGCTATCACATTATTGGTCAATAAGTCCAAGAATACCCAAAAATGAAAATTATGTTATTATTTACTCACCCTCATGTCATTCCAAACCTATGACGTTCTTTGAACCCCACTGACTTTCATTTGTGTTAAATGATAGAAGTCGTCACACATTTAAAATGACATGAGAGCGAGTAAATGATGACAGAATTTTCATTTTTTAAGGTGAACTATGCCTTTATAAAAGTGAACAAGGTCAATTTTGACGTCATGTTGACATTTACCCTCTGTAAACACAAAGAACACAAACACCTCACGTTCTATGATAGAAAGAAATGGTAAAACAGACCTAAAAATAAACCTTTCTGCTTTTGTGTATCCTTGATCATCAAAGGTAAGAAGCAGGAATGTAGTCGTAATCCCTTTAGCCAACAGACAGCAGCCAGTAAAGCACAGCAGCTTCTAAAACCCACTTGAGTGTTTCTTCATCCTAGATCCACATGTTCATCTAATCAACAACACATCCACTTATCTTAGTTAGTTTCCCTACAAGATGAAACATTTCAATGAATTTTAATGTACTTCTTTCTACAGCTTTGATAAAGGCAGAATGCCTTAAATGAACATGAGCCATAACTCCACGTATATTTGTTGCGTCTCCAGGGCCGAATATATTAACACGTGTAATTGGGTCCCCACAGCAGTGCACCTTTTTGATGTAAAGGCTTTCAGAAATGGCAAGGCAATGGTCTCTGTCGTATAATTCAATACAGCGCAAATCACAGTTTTCTAGTTCACCAACCCACCCCACACGTTTCAATAGATGTGCAATAAAATTTAAATAAAGAAAAAGCCCCTCCATCCATTTCCCTCAAGGTCTTTCTCAGTGTGGCCACGTGAAGCTTTTCGAGCCATTACCGCAAACAAGATAATCCTCGCCATCTATTATATTGTGTAAATGTGCTGCTGGAACAATAAGTTTGTTCTGAACTCAAACCACTTTAGCATGGCACTTTCGAAAAACTTTTCAAATCTGTGCCGCCAACAAACTCGCCATTATACTTGATGCTGTTTGCCAATGCGAGCTCTATTATTTCAGGACACAAAAGGAGGAGAGAAAGGGAAGCGGCTGCAAAAAGAAACGATATGGTGGTTCGCTTTGAATGGTTTTCCTTTCTAACACAGGCTACCGAGGATCATTCACTTTTTTGTAAAGAGAGGAAGGCAATATTTTA
Source organism: Sinocyclocheilus anophthalmus (assembly GCA_018155175.1). Classification (NCBI taxonomy): domain Eukaryota; kingdom Metazoa; phylum Chordata; class Actinopteri; order Cypriniformes; family Cyprinidae; genus Sinocyclocheilus; species Sinocyclocheilus anophthalmus. The sequence continues at coordinate 163,683 of JADLZN010000719.1, forward strand.
CAACGAAGACCTTACAGTCAAAGTATGAAAATTTAAATTCATAACCCACTGTAGGAATGATGGATGGAGGCATCCGAGGCGTTGTTCCTTACATAAAAGCCTTTAAAAAAATAAATAAATAAAAATGAATGCAGAGCTTTTGAATTGATAGCCTTGTTCCTGCCTTTTGAGCACTGAGGCATGTATTTTTAGCAGGACTGTAGAAGTTAAAACATGCGATTAGTTAAACAGGTTTACCATCATTAATTATTCTACACTGTTATTTCATTTGACAAAAACCATTTTATTCTGTGTGATATCTCTGAATAATAGGAGAAAATGTTTACACACAAAAGTTATTCTCAGTTAATTCTCAAAAGGATAATTTATTAATTATTTTTTTTTTTTTCGCTTTTTAATAACAATACAGATGTGTCAAAAGCAGCTTTCCAGTGTTCAACAGGGAAAATAAGTTTGTCAATAATTCCAAGGAGGACATAAACAACCAGTCCCGATTTTCAGTTAAGGTTTCACCCTTTACACAAGTGAACTCATTTTGCATTATTGCATGATGGACTTTTAATAAATAACCAATAAAAAGGAACTTGTAACTACGCGAAAAATTTATTAAAATCTCAATTTTGATTAAGCCTTAGCTAATGAATAATTTCACCTTTTTTTTATTACTAATTACTTTATTATTTTATTTTTTATTTAATATTTATTATTAAATAACATTCCATATTGATTATCATATTAATACTGCATACATACTATGAAATCCCCCCCCCCCCCACCATTTTAAGTTTCTGTACAAAATGCACTAAAATGAGGAACAAATTCAGTGCACAAACGGTTATATTTTTTCTGCAGTTATTGTGTAACATGCACAAAAGGGGAAAGTCCCAGTCAAAGCTTTAGACGGTCACATCTGAGCTACCTGCCTTTAGCTTGAGGGATTTGAATTAGGCTACGAGGAGCTCTTCACACCATCGGATGTGCTTCAATAAGCCATTGTGACGGGTGATTAAAAGGTTGCTGTGCACGGATTCTCACATTCTATAACAAGGGCTTTGGAGAACGAGACAGTCCATAGGGACACCGCTTCACTGTGGACTTTGCAACTGTAACAGTAATCAGACTTCATCAAACAACAAAAAAATTCAAGCTATTTGCTTTCTTAATTAATGTTCATTGTCTTATTGTGCAAGATCCATCAGTGCAAGTAATTCCAAAAAATTATTTACTAAAACTCATCATTTACTCACCCTCATGTCATTCAAAATAGGGGAGTTTCCTACTTCATTTGGATTATTTCTACGGTACTTTTAGGAACTTTTTGGAGGCCTCTGTATGGAAGAGTTTCATTACTTTGTCAATTACTGCTCCACCAATGAAAATAGTTCCAAACAAAGTCAAAGCAGAATCAACCATCGCACATTTCCAAACACAGTGGTGGTTCATTACTGAATGAATTGGTGTTTTTGAATGAATCTGTTTTTGAGTAAATGACTCAATGATACACCACTCATGTACAGACAGACACACAAACAAGAAAAGTGATGAAAACAGTACAAAGTGTATAGTCAAGTCAACCTCTTTTCTGTCCAATTCTTCACATGTACACACTAACACAGAAATTTGAAATTTGCGACCTCAGACCCTGGTGCCTACAGATGTAACATAAAGTCATATTTAAATACAAAAAATACAACTATACAAATATACACTAATGTAAATGTAAAAAATATATATATAAAGCACAAGGCACATATAAAGCACAAGGCATATGGCAGATAGAGCACTCTTGAAATGCTGCTCTGTCAATTAAATTCAAACACTGAAACTGGATCTGTTGTATAATTAAAATTTTGATCAGTCACAACTTTCAGAATGTTAATTATTTTCAGTTTTAGATTGACTCAGTGAAGTTTTAGTTATTGTAAAGGTATATTGTAGTTATGAATAGGACAAAACTTCTGTATCTGGGGTGTTTTTCCAGGGTCAGTGACATTGGACAGCTCAATGATTCAGGACAGACAATGACACAACTTCACTGTCCTAACCAAACACTAATTCTCATCTAAGCTGAAAAATGCCCAGAGCGGCTGCCCTCCTACCTTGTCCCAGTCTGTCTCTACTTTAGTTCTCAGCTTTCCATTTATCTAATTTTACTTTCAGGTTTGTTTCATTGAAAGAGCTAAGCAGACAATGTATCGGTCTGCAAAGATCACACACAATAGAAAGATCTCTTTTCATTTGAAATGTTTGCTGCAAACTAATTTAATGCAGTATTTATTTGAATGCCCTCTTAGGTGATGCTCATATTGATGATTTGTTTGTGGACCCTGGAGTCAACGCCAGTCGCTGCTTTTGTGTATTGTTCTACGGCCAAATAAATAACAAGCTGTCATGCAATATTCCAGCAGCACTTGATCTGAGAACTCGCGTTAACACACACAGCTCTGAGTTGGCACAGCGGGGGTCATGGAAAGGCCTCGGAGCACCTGGCAGCCAACTCCTTTCAGTCAATCGAATGAAAAGAGGTTCCATCTCTGGGCATCATCTGGAGAAATACAGCAATACACTCTGTGATCTGACTCAAGTGTGTGGTGATGGACGGTAGAGACAGAATGAAGCACGGATTGGTTTTGGGCTGAAAAGTGTATTAGTAACCTTTGGGGAAAAATCTGCTTAAAAATGCTCCCTGAAGTTAGCCGAAGTCTGCTTTTGAGAAAAATAAATAAAGCAAGAAGCTACAAGACTGTGCATTTCATTGATTTTACCACAATTAAGGTGTGCAGTTAGGCACAACACAAAGCAGCCTTGAGCAGATTATTACTTTAATAAAACAGAGGCAAGAGGAATATGATCAAACAAAATGTTCAAATAATGCAATGTATTATTATTATTATTATCATCATCATCATTATTAATAATAATAATGCAACATTACATTTACAATTAATTGTAGTCTTACACCGTGTTATTGGTTGAACTTTATTAATGTTATTATAATAGTTGCTATATTAGTATTAAAGTATAACATTTAATATGGTAATAAAATAATACTAGCAATACAGGTAAATTATTTAAACACTGATGAAGTGGTTTTATTTTACTTAAGAGTGCTATTAAACGATTTAAAGAATAATTTTATTATATAATTGATTATAAAGTAGAGCATTGATTACAGAAGCGACTTTTTCACATATTATATTTAGTATTATTCTAAATATGATAGTATATTAACAACAAACATTTATAGTCCTTATTTAAGACATTGGTGCTAAATAGTTGTTAGTAATGATGATATTAATTAAATAAGTACTATATATAATGTAAGGTATAGATAGAATATAAAGATCTATATTTTCTTTACTATTAATGTAATAATAAAATAGCCTTTAATGATATGTATTTATTTTACTTATGAGGAGTGGCGATAATTATTGGGACAGTTATACCTATTTTAATATTTACCGATGAGCGGCCGAGATAAGTTTTAGTAAGTATGGTACGAAGGTAGTGTAATCGTGGTAGAGGTTAAAGTAGTGTAATGAAGTTTTACAAGTTTAAGTTTTAATATAATTATTATTAAATATAAAGAGTTATATAATAATAATAACCAATCCTGATTAAGACAGATGCATGTAAACCTGATGTGTATGAATCTCTTAACTTTCATATGAAAATAATTTAAATGACATTGCCGCAGCAAAGCAGCAACGATTATTGAGCAGAGCGCCCCGCAAACTCTCGCACTCCACTACATACAGTATATTCATATTATTTATAGTATATCAGAGCTCATATGAGTGCTGATGTATTACTAAATGTAGACAGGCGCTCTGAAACATCTGTAACAAGAGCATGCTCTGACCTGATCTGTCATACACACTTCAACACACACATGGGGCATTAGCCCTCGAGTCTGCAGTGATGCTGACGGCAGAGCTGGGGCTTTGGGTGCAAATTTAGCGCTGGGAGAAACGGCATTAAAAGTTTTGGGCAGCCTCTCAAAAAGTTCAGCCTTGACAACAGCCCCTGCCGCCCCACAGCATCAATCCAGCATCAGACACGCAGGGCTAACTAGCCTATTCCCTTCTCCCACTCTCTCTATCTCTTCCCTTCCATCGTTGAATTTTTTTTCTATACCGCCTTCTATATCTCCTCCCCTCCATCTCCCCTGCAGCAGAGCCACGAGTCTCTATCTTCTTCCTATCAGTGTTAAATGCAAGGGAGCTCAAAACATCAATCACCATCAAAGTCGGTGCATCTGGCCCTGGCCGTAAATGAGCGGAAGATCCCGGTGCAGGGTGGAGCGTGCAGGATGGAGGAATAAGCCAATCTTGGAGTCATTATCCCAGACAATGCCTAGAGAAGCGTGGGTGCCCCCTCAGATAGAGAGCACGGGGTTCACTCCTGGCACAAATGGATCGCCCGGCTCCGCTCCTTCTCTCTGTCTCCCTTCATTCCAGAGCATGCAGCTTTCCCAAAGTGAAGTGTGTCAAGCGCAAGAGAGGGTTTCTCTAATAAGGGCTTCTATAGCTTCAAACTGCTGTCTGGGAGCTGCTATGATGAAAAGACCCGGCTTTGATCTGTTCTTAAAATTGAGAAGCGCAAATTTACATATTTACAAAATTGACTAGCTGGAGGGTTGCCTGGAAATCTAGTCGAATAATCTAGTCTTCACGAAGCACTGGAAAATCAGGCTGGTTCATTATCACTAAATATAGGGAAAATATTATATTTAAATAAAATAATAATAAAACAAATCAGGCTGAATTTAAATAGACATTTAATAGCGGACTTTGCAGATGTACACTATTCGGGTTCTTGTGCTACAGATGCTGGTTTACTTTAAACGTGTTTTATACACATATACATTTAAATTTAGTTATAACTTTTTTCTTGCCCATCAAGATTTAAAAAGTAGTTCTATGGCCATTTTTCCCCCCCAAGTCTGGATCATAAATACAGTAAAACAGTAATAATTTAATTTTTAATTTAATATTTTAATATACTTTAAAATGTCATTTCTTCATGTGATGGCAAAGCTGAATTTTCAGTGATTCATTGTCACATGATTCTTCAGAAATCATTCTAATAGTCTGATTTATTGCTCAATAATTATTCTTACTCATAACAAAATTATATTATTATATTATATTATTCTCTGATAAATATTTCATTTATTTGAAATAGAAATCTGTTGTCAAATTCTAAATGTCTTACTGCAATTGAATGCGGCCATGATGAATAAAACTAACACACAACAAAGATGAAACACACACACATGCAATAATCTCTACATCTGCAAATTCCTCAAACTCATTTAGCTTATATGCAAATATATGTTTGCTTGTACTAAAACCATATTTAGTTAAAATCATTGTCTTCAATGCCACAGCTTAGTGTGTTTAGTTGCTGGAGTCTAATTAAATGCAGCCCGATTTTAACTGCGATTTTAAAACATTAGGTTGGCCGCGCTATATTTAATCATATTCACTGTCATCATATACTCACCCTCATGTTATTATTAACCTGTTTTATTTGGTATTTTCTGTAAACACAAGACAAGTTTTTATACATAAAATGTAATTATATGATACCGAAGCCTTGCAACACTTTCTGTGAGGAAAAAACAGAATTTAAGTCATGAAATCATTGTAAATCTTCTACTCTGCTGTAGAACTGAACTCAAACGAAGACGAAGAATACTTTTTTTTTGGTTTGTATGAAAAAAGATCAACAATAACATTCAGCTAAACTATATTTAATATTCAACAAAGAAAGAAAGTCATTAAGTTTGGAACATGAAGGTGAGTAAATGAAATGTTGAGTAAATATCCCTTTGGTCAACATGAAACACTGCTCACTTTTCTTCCATATCACATTTCTTATGGTCAGTTTTGTTTTCATGTTCACTTCACCCACTTTTTGTAAAAAGGAAAGCCACATTAAAAGCCAACCTCTCTTTCCAGCAGGTATAGACCTACTGTACAGCCTTGTCTCTGGTCCACAAAGTGAACAAAAATCCAGAGGCTTTGTGCGCATTGAGAACGACATTCGATTAGCCAAACGAATACCATTGATCTGGATTTTGTGTTTACCACCTCCTGCTTTTGTAGCAATAGCTATTCTCTGCTTATGTGAAAAGTTGGACAAAGACGCAGCATGAAACTCACACACACACAAAATTGCTTGATCAAACTGCATTGAAAACCCTTTTATCAACATTCTCAATTCAGAAAGACTCAAGGCAAAGAAAAAAACTGGCCAAACAACAAGGACGTTTTCAAACTCATCCTGAGTACCTGTGCTGCTAATAGCAATTAAACGGAGTCGACACTTGCATTCAACAGTTACAATACAGCACAGATGAATGGAGGTGAGGGGAATGGGAATATATGTACATACATGTATATATTATAATATATATATATATATATAACATACCACGGCAGCAGCACACGGCAGGCCAGATCCACATCCTGGTACTGGGAGCCGTTGCCATAGCAGTGATTATCACACACTCCCTGAGTGCAGTGTGTACTAGTGAGCCAGCAACCCATCCACATCCGCTCTCTTTCTCTCTCTCCTTGCGACTGGGGGTGCGATGGAGTGAATCCATTATTCTGCTGTTGCCTGGCTACAACTGAACATTAAAAGTAAAACTCCTGAAGAATTAACACCTTGAAAAGGACACTTTTACCGACAGTGCTGCACCGAGGGCACTGCGGACCAACACGAAACACTTCAGCGATCGTAAAGTCTGAAAATACTGGAGCCCAGTATTTTATTTTGTTACCTTAAAGGGATAGTTCACCCATGACATTATTTACTCAGCCTGATGTCATCATTACAAATCTGTATAGTTGTTTTCTTTTGTAGAACACAAATGAAGAATATGAAAATTAAGATCTTTTCAAGAATATTCAGGTCCAAACAACATTGGATTCCACTGACTTTCCACTGATTTTTCAAGAAACCAAGCTGTTTTGTATCATATGCCGTGCACGTTTGTGATGACGTAAGATGAACGCAAACGCACCAGGGTTTGAAAGAATCAAGCGAGTGTGAAACCAGACCAGTGCTGCGGGGGGCGCCTGGAACAATCACACTCAGGCTCGGACCGCAGCAAATGTGCTTGGTGTGAAAGCCCCCTAAATGATTACAGATTTTTTTTTATTTTGTTGAACTGTACCTTTAAGTCCACAAATTATTTTAATCAAGGTTTCTTGCACCAGTAATAACTAAACTTTTCCACCTTCTCTTTCTGATCTTTAGGGGGCGTTCACACTGACAGCGATTCATAACAACAAAATAACTACAAAGTGACTAAACTTTCATAAGATTTGAGGTGACGTGCTAAAGGGCCCATGCAAAAGAAGATCAATAAACTCTATTTGCAAAATTGTTGCGCTGGCAAATGGCTATGCGGATTTGACAATGGGCATTGTACATGTTTTTATTTATGCAGTTGAAGGGGAACAACCAATTTATCCAAAAAAAAAGGCAAAACTTACAGTGCATTCAAGGGATACATTTCATCAGTTTTGTGTCCCCAATGAATTAAATCCATGATGTTGATGTTTCTAGTGCCATGCTCTACCAGCTGGGCTTTAGGAACACCTACTAGCAATGGAAGCGGAAGTGAAGTTCACATATTCCTCTTCTTGAAGTTGGATACTACTGTTAAGTAGCAGTAGGCTGTTAGCAATTGTCCAGCAACTTGGCAAAAACCCTTCAGTGTGGGAAAACGGGTAACTTACAATCAAACTAAAATAATATTCATTTAAAAGGGGTCATTTGATGCGATTTCAATTTTTCCTTTCTTCTTTGGAGTGTTACAAGCTCTTGGTGCATAAAAAAGATCGGTAAAGTTGCAAAGACTAAAGTCTCAAAAAAAAAGATATTCTTTATAGAGATTTGCATAAAGTCGCCCAAATGTTCACGCAAAGAAAGAAGGCGTAACTTTTATTCTCGCTGTAGTATTGTTGTTGCCGCCGCCATGTCGTGGAGGCGCTGTGTTTCGTTGTGAAAGCGAAACTACTTTGTTTGGCCTTCCAAAAGAGGATAATATCCTTTTCGTCATGCCTAGAGCTGATCCGTGGAGGTCGCTGAGGAAATACATCAACTTCGCGGCTGTGGATGGCGGATCGGCTTTCACCGTGGACGAAAGCGGAGTCCAGCACCGGGGTTCATCACATGTGGTTGCCGCAAGCACTCCGGACGCTCCTTCGTCGAATCCACCGGCAGCGCCATTCTCAAGCCCACCCGCCTCCGCTCACTCAAGCCGGCCTCCGCATATTCCTCTCCGGCCCTCAGTTTCACTGTCAAGGCAGCGGTGGAGACGCTGTTTGTTTAGTTGTGAAAGCGAAACTACTTGTTTGGTCTTTCAAAAGAGGGGAACATGGACTAGAAATTCAGTGGTAAAGTTGTATTTACAACCACGGTTCCAGAAACACTTCAACCCAACATATTCAGGATGTGTCCAATACAAGCATTTTATGGCAGGGGGACTGTTTTCTGATCCTGGTAGGAGTAGACTTCAATGCGGGGAATGTTCTGACTCAATAGACGTAAGCTATGTTTTTTTATATTTAAGAGTGGAATTTGCCACTGAACCCAATTCAAACGCAAGATTTTGGGTCAGTGTAGAGTAGCCACTTGTGTTTTGTAATTTCCCCGGATCACAAATTGCAGAAACATGGTTTTAATGTTACCACTCCCGGACAGGGGGACAGGGCATCACAGCGCATGGTAAGGGACGGTAAACTTTATGTCAACACGGCTTGAGGTATTCGGCAATCAAACGGCCACTGGATGAGGGCCCAAATCAGGGGGCCACCACCCTCGCTTTTAAGGACCGTGAGCTTTGTAAAAAATCGGACGGTTTCAGAAAGGCATAAGCAAGGGGGAAAAACAATTTAACTGTACCAGTAGTACATTAAGAAAATAAATGTGTTTTTTTAAACTTTTTAAAAAAAAAACCGCATAAAAAACATTTTCTTACAACCAAACTAACCACAAATAATGTTCTTTTTAGTTAAAAACACTCATTATGGGACCCCTTTAAATAAACATTTCAAAGCTTCACCTTCCACACGGAACTTTAAAATTGCAAGGCACAACAAAAAACTCTCAGTAAGTGATATATATATATATCTAATAAGATCAAATAGAGATTTTGTTAACACTTCATCATAATTTTAATGAAATTAACAAAGCCAAAAATTATGATACTTAAAAAAATAATTAAATAAAAAAAAAAGCATTCAAAAATAACTGCTTTAATGTCATGGAACATTCCAAAAATTTCGGAAAAATTTGGACGTTAAGACATATATATTGTTTAAAACTAAAAAATAAAAACTTATTATACAAGGTTTTTTATATGGAATTCTTAGACTTAGATTACTTAGTTTAATGTGTAAATAATTATTTTGGATATTTATATAAATTTAAAGTTTGAAAAATTGACAAAAAAGTTATAATACGTTCATTAGTTAAAAAATGATTCAAATTAAAATTATGGAATATCCATGACACTTGTTTTAATAAATTGACTTCATAATATTATTATATATATCTAGAATATATAGAATATATATATATATTATTATTGATTCTCATGTCAAATAAAAAAAACTATTGATCAATTTGTATATTTAAAAATAGATTACCCTTTTTAAATTTAAAGGTTATTATGAACAAAAGCATGTGAGTGCTATATTTATATTTCTTTTTAAATTTGCTTATATTTTTATATTTGCTTAGTTTTTCAATGCCTGCTGGACAAGTATAAGCATAAGAAAAAAACTGAACGTTTTTAAAAAACATTTAACAAGTAACATACATTAACTTTGACTGTGCCCCTAAGAGTTCAACTGAGATTACAAATACTTCTAAACAAAAATGTTACCATAGAGTCCAGCTACATTTTTATGGTTTCTTACCTTCTTAGCTGCATTGATGCACTGCATGTACTCTTTGGCCAGGTCTGAGCACTGAAGCGTCTGCTCACGGTTCTCTCTATAGCAGTTCAGGATCTGAGCTTGCAGGTTCGAACACACCGGCTCCACGTTACGTTGCCTGAAAAAGGTCAGCGGTCAGTGAGAGGGAGGTCATGAGTTCATAAGTGTTTTTATCTAACTGCAGAGGGTTGTTGCTGCACACATCCTGGCAGGATCGTACATGTAGTGACAGTAAATATTTTATATGAAGCACAACCAAAAGACAGACTCAGCTGTAAAATACAGTCGCATGACTCACTCATTTCCTTTCCTTCCTCCTTCTCTCTCACTCCCCCCCCCTCCCTCAATTCCGCTCCTGTGGATGGTTTAGTAGAATGAATGAATGCGGGGAGACAGGTTAAACTGAATTACCGGCAGAGTGGATGTTCATTAATAACACCAGTGTCAAGAGTGGCAGTGACTAGAACAACTATGATAAATAACCCAGCAAGCGGGAAGGAGGTGGAGGGGGTGAACAGACCCATTAAACTCCTCGGTACATCTGTACAGTAGATCCTGAAGGCAAAAAAGAGCCGCAAATAACCTGTCATTCATCCTCACTTCAAACAAACACCTTCTCTCAAACTAATAATGCGGCCATTGTTGAAATGACTGTTTAAATGACAGTTATTGACTCAGATAATGTAATCTGTGCAAGAAATTTGTACTAAAATACAAAAATTAGTGTTTATAAAGCAATCTACCCAATCATGCTAATCATCTTCAATGTCAGCTCGATTTTTTTTACACAAGGTATGGATTTGGATAATGTATGTGGTCACTCAAAAGGAGGTGTAATTTTTAAAAACTACAAAAATAAAAAAAAAACACAGCGACAAAACAAAAGGTTTAACTAAAGAGAATTTTAATCCAGTTCTAGCCTAAATCAATCTGGTTGTCAAGTTAACAAAAAGATTGGACTAGCTTAGTTCCCATCACAACTAATAATGGCCCAACAACAGCTATTGTAGAATTAATTATTACAATTACTGAATCAGATAATGTATGTGGTGAAATTACAAACCCAAAATAAAAAATACAAAAAGTGTAAAAAAAAAAAAAATAAAAATAAAAGTAAAAAATAAAAAATAAATATGGGTTAAAAAAAAACAAGAATATAAAATAATAAATACATAAAATAAAAAAATTAATAAATTTCTTAAAAAAGTAAAAAAATGTTACATTTATTCTAGGCAAAAATAAAACAGTTAAACTAGGTACCAAATTGCACATAGCTCTTAATTACGTCACAAAACAATATAAATGGGGGCATGCAATCAGTTGTTTTTTTCTTTATAAAAAAAGAAAACAAAAGGTCTAAACGAGGCAATAAATGTAAAAGCAAAAATGGGCAAACAAAAAGGTTTTCATTTTATTATTTACTATTTATTATAATTACCCAATCAAGCTACTCACACAAAAAGGTCAAAGAATAGCTTAATCATGTTATGGGGGTATTCAATGCAAAACATAATCTAAAGCAATACCATTCAATTTAAACCTAAAAAGAGTGAGCTAAAATGTATTGACTATTGATTGACTGATAAAATGGATAATGTTTGTGGAAAAGTACTGTATCTTTTTTTAAAACCAACAAAACAGGGCTTAATAGTGTAATTTATCCAATCAAGCTAATTACTTTGGCCGTCAAGCTGACGAAAGCTTGTTAGGTGTCATGTCGAATATCACTGGACTGATTAAGCAAAGTGAATCCATGCATCCACCTCCAGCTTCGCCACAACTGCGGCTTTCAGATGATCGACTGACATCCTGCTTAATTGAAAGGCGATTTAAAGGCTCAATCCGGCTTAGGTTTCACTTGCAAGTTCAATTAAATCATCAATGATTGGCATCATTCTGACACAGGGTAGAGATACGTCAATCCGTTGATCCCTTTTCAAGCTGGGTTGTACATCTTATCATCATTCGGGGAAGCCAGACGTGGCCAAAAAGAGAAGGGCGAAGGAAAAAAACTTCCATCAATAGCACATCTGCACATGTTAGAGGGCCGCCACGTATCAGATCCCATATTTTTTATCAGTCGCCGAAACCGTTTTTTGTTTTAATTACCCTGCGAAAGGAAGAACGACTACTGTAGTCACATTCTTTGCGCCGACAGATAAGAAACTCTCCTTTAATTTAAAATAAACTGCCTTCATCAGGAACGGCAAAGGCTTCTGATAGAGCAGACGGTTTATTAAAGCAGTCTGAAGCAGAAAATTGGCTTGCTCAAACCCGGGCTGAACTGAATTGAACCAAATTGAAGGTGAGGTCTTTAATAAAAATATTAGCTGAGCTGCTTACGAACTGCTCTGCTTTGAAGAGCACAAGCCGTGCCTGTTTAAGGGATGCTCATTTCCTCATTTCACATCTGTAAATAAATAAGACAGCGCTTAAAGATTAAATGTTAATTACCAGAATTTCGTCTATTATTTGTAATCTCCTTAACGGAGCAGAGTGCTACAGAACAAAGCGCGACTTCAGAAACCTTTACGAGGCAGAAACGCACAAAGCACAATTCAAAAATATGGAAATGAAATGCAAAGAAAAAGCAACTACAAAAGATTAAATTAGCTTAAAACACATTCTGTGTGTAGGAGCATGTGCTCGTAAACTTGAAGAGACAAGCTCATTATTCTGAAGCTAAGGAGCCGCGCTAGCTGAAAATTGGTAGATACCAAAGACCGCGCAGAGGTTTAGCTTCCGCTCGCTCATTAATTATTTCCAATCAGCTCTTGTTGATAAGAGAAAACAAGACTTTGGAATTACCGCACTACAGAAATCTCTGCAAACCGCGACTCCAACTTGGATTACCGTCTGAATGCTTGAGAAAGCGAGATAAACAAATAATAGCTAGATGAGAACACAAAACACAAAATCAAACTTGATATAACACATAGGTCACGAGGCTTTATCAGCTCAGAGTTCAGCTCGACATGTTTTCCCGAATCGAGGGTCTAAAATTAACTAGATTAGAGCGCCGGTGCCTTGACCTCGCTTGAGCTCAGCTGGCAGATGAGAACCTTGTCTTATCTCGTCGACTCTCCTTCCAGGGGCTCGCTCGCACTCTGACAGCTTTTCAATTGACTGAGCCTCCTTGACCATATCCCTCCACCCTCCCGTCCAATCTCACCTGTAGGGGCTGGCGGTTTTTCGCAGCGATGGGCCCCACTTAAACTTGACAGGGCGAGAGGAGGATGGGAGGAAGAAAGAGATAAAAAGAGAGCGAGAGAGAAAAGAGAAGAGAGGCACTCAGAGGTATCTGACAAAGCTGATAATTACTCCCGTAGTCCACGTATGCTAGACCGGCGGGCCACAGTTCTGCACCTCTCTCTGGGGTCTGGTGGTAACTTCCCTGGTAAAACGGCATCTGACAAGTGCTTTGAGGTGTCACACTTCTCTTTGCCTTACCTGGCGGGTCATCAAGCGGCGTGGAGGCGCTCAAACGTCACGCGTGCTTCCGTAAAAAAACCTTCGGCGGCCGCGTGGGGAGACAGGTGGAGGGGAGAGGAGATGTTACTCTGGGTTTGTTTAAAAGGTGCGGGGTTTGTTGGGTGGCAGGGGGATGAGTTCTGGAATCTTAGCCTCAAGGCAGGAGGTCACAAAGAAGGTGCAGGAACTCTCTTAAACCATGCACACATTCGCAGTCTAATCCAACTTTTGGGAAAACAACGGAATTTCACTTATTGCTCGTGTGTGGTGTGTGTGTGTGTGTGTGTGTGCCTTGAGGGGACTGTTTCAAACGATGGCCACTGTTTATTGACATTTCATTGCAGGGACATGCAAAATCAAAAGTAAGCTTTTGATAATTACATTTATCAATACATTAGTAATAAAAAAGCTTCAAAAAGGATGATTTTACAGAATGTAAAGGTAATTAATAATAATAATAAATTAACAAAAACAAAAAATTAATGATAATATAAACATATAGGTTTTTGATGCAGGGACTATTAATATTGGGGATAATATCAAATAAAGGGGAAAAAGTAAAAAGTATAAGAAAATGGCAATGTTAAATATTATTGACTCTAATATAATTTATGTTTGTTTTATACTTATATTTGTGACCCTGGAGCACAAAATCAGTCTAAAGTCGCTGGGGTATATTTTTAGCAATAGCCAAAAAAAATAAAAATAAATAATTTGTTAGGGTCAAAATATAAAATTATTGATTTTTCTTTTATGCCAAAAAAATCATTATTAAGTAAAGATCATGTTCCATTAAAATATTTTGTAAATTTCCTACTGTAAAATATATCAAAACATAAATTTATACAAAAAAAATTAAAGTTTAGTAATATGCATTGCTGAGGACTTAATTTGGACAACTTTAAAAGGTGATTTTCTCAGTATTTAGATTTTTTTGGCACCCTCAAATTCCAGATATTCAAAAAGTTATATCTCAGCCAACTATTGCCCTATCCTAACAAACCATATATCAATAGAAAGCTTAAGTATTCAGCTTTCAGATGATGTACAGTATAAATATCAATTTCCAAAAATGGACCCTTATGACAGGTTTTGTGGTCCAAGGGGTCACAAAAGATGAAATGTGCTAAGAACAAGTGAAAAACAAATAAGGGGGACAAAGTAAAAAATAAATAAAAAAAAATTACCACAAACTTTGAAAACAATAAAAAAGGTTTTACATTTTAAAAACAAGATTTTTTTAAGTTATGGTTTGGTATCTTAATATTTAATGTTAAATACAAGTCTTACAAAAAATAACTGGGGTTAAAAATTTGGACCAGCCCACCTATAATCTGGGGGTTAATTGATACTTATTTAAAAATTGGGGGGAAACAAAACGTAGTAAAGTTTTTTTTTGTTTTTTTAATACAAAGCAATGGAAAAATTACTATCAGCACTGAGAACTACTGGGGAATAAAAAAACAAGTCTACAGTAAAAACGGGGACAGATATGGGCAATAAGGAAATTTTATACATTGGCAACTAAAAGCAGCAAATTTCTATATATACATTCTTCAAGTGTTCTTTCCGGGGATTGGAAACAATTTTTTGTTTTCAGTTAAAGCCCAGGATCTTACTTAGGCCAACAATTTCCACCCCAAGTACAGAAGAAAAAAGATGAGATAAAAAATTTCTAAAATCCCAATGCCAAAATCTTATTGGGAAGCAAAGGAAACTGCAAAAAAAGTTAAACATAAGTAACCCATGATGGAAATGGGAATTCATTCATGGGTTCAGTTAAAGTTTTCATTGAATCTGAATTTACCCACGAAAGAAAGGAGGAGCTATGGTGAGAAGGAGAATGCCACAAGATAAAATTATTACTCATCAATTTTATGCTTTTTTTTAGTTTCCTTTTTTTATAACCTTGAGTTTTATATTTTTTTATAGTTTATATCTCGCGTGTATCAAAAAATTCAAACAGGGAAAACCTGTGGCTGTGTGGAAAAAAAAAATTTCTTGTGTGAAAAAAAAAACTGCTGGGTTTTTTACTTTTTATTTGGGTTGCACTAAAGGAAGCTTATGAACCAACCTGTACTGGTAAATCGCAGGACTCATGCGGGACCCCACAGTCTAGTCGTCCCATCATTTCACCAACCCTTCCAGCCAACAGCTCCTCTAATGAGGGCCTTTCCTTCCGAAGGGGGACTGGAAAAAACACAACAAGTCCAGTGGCAAAAGAAAAAAAACAAATAAAAACAAACAAGACAAATTGCCTGGGACTAAAGGCTATATAAATTGGCTTGCCATATTAGCAGGGAACGTTTACGGGGAGAGAGGAGGGACAACCCATGGATGCTGGGCCAGGGAAGGCCAAGTATCGTATTGTTCTTTTCCTTGCTTTCATCTCTTAAAAGAAGATAGTTCACCCAAAAATATAAACTGTCACTATTTACTCACCCTCATGTTGTTACAAAACTGTATGTTATTTTTTCTGTGGAACACAAAATTAAACTGAGAAGTTCAAGGACAGCTCTTTAGGTTATCTATTTTAAAATAGATTTAAATCAAAGTCACTGCATGATTAGCTGTTACATTTCTATGAGCCACATGCAGCAGAAGCATTCCTGAATGTTTAGTGAGTGATCAGCAACAATACTTAGGCTGTGTTAAATTATGCTCAGTTAAACTTAGAGGGCCCAAAGTGTGCCAAGAAAAAATCCCCCATACCATTAAACCACCAGCAGCAACCTGAACCATTGATACAAGGTAGGATCCATGCATTCATGTTTACGCCAAATGTGGTCTTCTGTAGCCCATCTACTTCAAGGTTTGACGTGTTGGTTATCCACTGATGCTCTTCTGCATAACTCCGTTGTAACAAGCTACTGTTGCCTTTCTATCAGCTCGAACCAGTCGGGCCATTCTTCTCTGAAGCTCTCCTGTCATTAAAGAGGGACATTTTCGCCCACTGAAACTGCCACTCACTAGATATTTTCCTTTTTCTGACGATTCTCTGAGAAAACCTAAAATTTGGTGTTGCGTTAAAAAAACATTCCCCGTAGGATAGCAGTATCTGAAAAATTGTTAGGACCATTCCTGTCGGGATGGGTCTAAACATCCGGGCTGTTCACTAAAATAACTTTTTTCCACATACGAGTGCTCAGGTTTGAACTTTAGCAGATTGTCTTGACCATGTCTACATGCATTGAGTTTAGGTGCTGCTATGTGATTGGCTGATTAGATATTTTCATCAAAACAGGTGTACCTAATAAAGTGGCCGGTGAGTGAGTGTGTGTGTGTGTAATATATCTATATCTCAGTGGTGGGCCGTCAGGGCCAGCAAAGCCTTCTCTGCTGGCCTAAAAACAGAATCACTGATTTAGTTGTAATATATTTTTCCATGAATGTGTATAAAATTATTTCCAATAGTCTATTCTCTACATTTCATATAGCTTTTCTCTTGGTTGCACTGCTTCAGTGTATGTTTATATTAGAGCTTTTAACCAATCATATTTCAGCAATCGTGTTGCAAGGGTCAAAGAAATCTGCCTTAAGGCCTTCAGAATCAACAGTGCAGGCGTCTGTTAGCTTAAATATATGGCAATGAAACCGTTGCTTTAACCAATAAGATTTCGAGTTGGCAACACCAGGGCAATCTAGCTGGCTAACGATAACGTCAGCATTTTTCTCGTCCTTTGTTGGATGGTCAGGCATAACTAGGCTAGGGCAAAAAAAAACCAGGAAATCACTGTAAAAATCAATTTTTATAAAACCTTTTATTACTGTTTCTCAGGTTAGATTTCAGTGCATTTAGAAACAAAAATTTTGCCTACTAATTTAGTCAAATTAAAAAACACTATTCTAAATGGATGCGGAAAACAAACCACCACTCCTCGGGCACCGGCTTCGTGGAAAGGTACTCGTGAAGTTATGGGAAAAAAACCACTAGAGTATTGGTAGGGGTTAATTTTCATTTTTGGGACTCTTTATCGCTTTGATTGGCAATTGTATGCTGTGGTTATTGCAACGATATAAACGCAGGTTTAAGTTTCGTAAAGAATAGCGGAAGTGTCCCGAGGGGCGCTGATTTGAAAAACCGGTCTTTTCCTCTGGCCGCAGCGCCGCTGGCAAAGTCAGACCAGCGGGGAGATGAGCATCACAGAGGTACGTTAAAACACATCTATACAATTTTTCTTCATCGCGTCTTGTATTAATCTTTTTTTTTTTTTTTTTTTTGTTATGTTAACTGCTCCAACCTTTCCCTAGTTAAAAGCTGTGCTAACCCAGTATTTCCTCCCGCAGTGCGCTGGCAATCGCGGGAGGGGGGGGACTCGTGAAGACGAAATTAAAAGGGGGCAGTAAGAGAACATTAAATTGTTAGGTCAAATTTAAAACACATGTAATCACCTTATTTGTTTTTATACCAATGCTATCTGTAAGGTATACATGTGTTTGGGTGAATAAATGTCTGTAAGAACATCGGATGGACTGTATTTGTGTAATTTTGTTATGTTAATGCTTCAGCTACAGATGATGTGTCAATTGTTAATTGGGTTTCTTTCTTTGGTAATGGCATTCATTCTCGCTACATAGGCTATGATACCTGTCTGTTATGTAGTGCCCTTTTATACTGCATTACTGTGTAATATTTCTGGTTTCTATAGCCGTGGCATCATATGAAGATAATGAAAGCGTTTTTTTTTGAGGGATTAAAAATGATGTAGGACGGCCACTGAAAGGGGCATAGGTGTAAAAATGGGTCATGGCCCGCCACTGATAACGATATATATAATATTATAGTATATATAGATAATATATATTAGGGATGATAACTGGTATTGGATTTTGCCGATAATTCCGATATGCCGGATTTTCAACTTATTTTGGGCTGATACAGTTATATTTCCTTTGTTGGGAAAACAAAACACCAAAACGTTCTCCTGTGCAGAAAATTATAAAGCAAAAAATTTATTTTTTCAGTTGGTTAGTGTTTTAACAAAAAAAACCCTTATTTGTTATGAAATTAAAAAAAACCAATAATGGGGAAGATTTTTTTGGGGGACAGGTAACGATATGAAGGCCTTTGAAAAATAAACATAAGATAACATCTAATAATTTTCAATCCTGCATGTTTTCCCCCAAGAAAGGGGATTGTTCGTTAACCCAACAATGTACGTTTAAGGAGTTTAACATTTTGTAGCGATGCGGTGCTAAAGCAAAGGAGTGGTAAAAAATTCTGGAAACATTCTTTAGAGCTTATGATTTGTTTTTAAACAAAAATTAAAACCAAATTACACCAGTAATGAATAAATCAGTTATATAAAAAAAATCTTATTAAGTTTACAAAGTAGTGCAGTTTTGTAACTGTTTTTTTTTAAAGGACGTTAGTTACAAGCTAGAACTCCTTACAGAACGGGCGTTAGGACCTGGGGGAGTTACTGTTTACTCTATCACACACCGGAACGCGGTCATTCTGACATGGCATTCTCAGATTAAATGCAGCGATTCCAAAAAAGAAAATGAAAATCTATCATCAGTCAGGACAAAACTTTTGGCTTAAAAGAATGAGCCAACCACTGCTGGGAACGTGACCGAAGTCATAGCACCCACACCGTGAGCACATGGGGGAGTTAAAACGTCTTCCTCTTATCGGCAAGGGACATATCGGCATAATTTTTGCATATCGGGGCCGATGGCCGATATTTACAATTTAAAGCCATTATCGGGACGAATCGATATCAGTCCGATAATATCGTGCATCCCTAATATATATATACTGTATATATATAGATATATAGGATACATTATAGATTATAGTATAGGGATGTAGATATAGGGGATTACACACACACACACCACCCCACAAACCAACAACACACCACCCACAACATAACCTATCATATCATTAAACCATAACATATTGGTAAAAAAAAAACATTTAGGTTTAGGGACCAGTTCTCCACTACTAATTAGTTAACAATGCATAATATGCATATGGCTGTTTATAGTATACTTTATGAAAGCACCTATGTCTGACATGCCCATATTCTACATGTTAATAATAAATATAAAAAAATTTTTTCTTTTGATTTGGGTGTTTAAATTTTAAACACGGCCATTTCTTTGTGGGATACATTGCAATAGACAATAAAGGCCAAACAAACAGCAATTAGCAAATCTGGTAGTGCCAACACCCAATTCACCTCTACTCATCTGGCACGGACTAGGTTTTATATTTCTGACTGGACAGAGTCCAGTGCTGAGTTCATTAATTAGCCCTGTAGGTTGGTAGTTTCGTCTTGGGCTTTGAAATTCAGCAGTTCTCAGGGAGGGCGTTTTCAAATTTGAATTAATCAGGGATCAAGCGCATTCCCGTTGGGGAAAATGGCAGGATGGCCGCAAGCCAAATGGCTGTTCACAAGCTCCGAAGTGATTGGAGCGGCGAAAAACGACAGGAAAAGATTCATGAACAGGCGAGGCTCGTGAAGCGGGTGGGATTAAACCAGCGGCGCCTTGTCATGCATGGAGTCGGGGGTTCTGAAGGCTGCAATTACCCTCAGGGATTAAAAACCAGGATAAAAAAAAACATTCAGCTTCACGGCAGTAGAAAAAGCAAAAAAAAATGCTGCTAAAACTCCCCGAAATATTACTGCCAACAAGTGGATTGAGTGAACAGAACTGTACATAAGATCTAGGAAAGAAGGGATTAGCAATTTCTAATCCTGTTAAAAAATTTAAACTTTTCAAACCGAGAAAGCAAAAAATGTATCCAATGTTTTCTTTGTTTAAAAAAAAATCTTTTTGTGTACAATTTATCAGTGCATGATATTTAAACTGAGTGATTAATTGATTTATAATTAGGCCATGGCCCGCTATCCCAACAGCTATATTCAGGGCGAAAGGACTCAAGTGGAAAAAATAGAAAAAAGTAATAAAAGTAATAACAAAGCAATAAGTACTAGAATTAATAAAAAATTAACTAGATAAAACAAAAAAGTAAAAAAAAAAAAACTTTTTTCAAAATTCTCTGCAACAACTTTCCCATTGGACTTCAAGTCTCGTTAAGTGTCAACCTTTCAATCCCAGCCATCTGGCTCTATTCTGTAATGAAACGCCCACTTTTCCTCATTTCACGCCACAGTCTGCTTTCTGCTTTGAGCTCGGCTGTTGTACACTAGCGTACACTAGCAACAAAGACACAAAAACTGA
Organism: Sinocyclocheilus anophthalmus; assembly: GCA_018155175.1. NCBI lineage: Eukaryota > Metazoa > Chordata > Actinopteri > Cypriniformes > Cyprinidae > Sinocyclocheilus > Sinocyclocheilus anophthalmus. The sequence goes on from JADLZN010000719.1 coordinate 184,310, forward strand.
AGTCGTCATGTACAGATGTTCTTCTGTGCTCTGATTGGCAGATGAGACGTCCCCGGGGGAAGCTCATTACCCAGGTGCAAACATCATTTGTATAACCTCAAAGCACTCGCCTCTTTGCCACTATTGCATCTACGACTGGCACTCACAGACAGCTGGTACAAAACCTGTGAGACTCAAGAGGTACAGAAGAGGAAACAAACTAACACAAACACTTACACAGATAAATTACGCACACTCGATCTGACGATCTGAGCTCGATGCTCACACACTCACACACTGGGACGGCCTTGTGAGATTATAGTTTCAAATCCCTCTTTAAATCTAGCACAAAGCATGCTGGGTGAGAATTAGTCACAAGCCATCTGCAGGTTTAACGGTCAAAAGTGTTATTTTTGTATTGTCAAACATAAATGTATTTTTAAGAGTCGTCTGGTGAATTCAGGATTGTAATGTTTTGAATGATTGCCCTTCTTTCTAAAAAATTAGCTAACGCACAAAAGTACCCACAGTGCTTTGTTCTGTGGGGGGTTTGGATGAACAGCCAGACTTAACAGAAGGGTTCCAAAAGAAAAATGGCTTTCAAAAATATCAATAGAGCAAATTATTTTAGTACAAAGCCATTTTCAAAACATCGGGGGACCAACCACTCACCTTTGGAGGTTGATCAAAAAAAATAGATATATCTATATAATTGATTATTGAAAGAAGTTAATTTGCCAAAAAAAACGGTAAAACTAACCTGTTTTAAAAAAACGCGGAAAAAACGTTTTGTTTTTATTGCCGGCATTGCAAAGTAATATCAAAAAAACTGCAGGTTGGGGTGTTTTGATTAAAGTAATAAAACTTAAAAATTTCAAAATAAAAAAAACCCCAAGGTATTGACAAATTAAGCTCATGAAAGCTTCCATATTAAAAGTTTGTTTTATAGCAAGAGCAGATAACTCAAACAGTCGTTTTTTTAGCAAAAGCAGATAACTCCACATTTGAAGTTTCAGAGTAAACACTTGTTTAATCTTTGTAATCTTCTCAGATGACAATGTAGATGCCTGACTGAAACGTTTGTTGTTGTTGTTGTGATCATAAACTGTATAGATGTGAGTACACGCAATACACGGAGCTTTTCCCTCACCATTGTTAACCACATGCGTTGAAAGTTCAGTGAAAAGTTCATCTTTTATTTTCCTTTTTCGCCGGAAGAAGATATCCAGGTTCTTCACGTTCGGACGGAATTATCCATCCTCATCACCTTTTAGTCAGCTTGACGAAATACTCTCAGCCTAGAATGTCTTCAAGTGAATATTAGCCTTGCACTGACTGAATACAGCGAGCCGATTTGTGCTAAAATGGACTAGCAGCTTCTGTTCAAAAAAACAATAAGGGCGCTGTCGGCTTATGCAAAGAAAACGTGAACTCGCGATGCCTGCAAGTAAATAAACCGGCTTTTTTGAAAACCGGGTTAGGTTGCAGATTGAGCTATATGTGGAGATAATGCATGTAATCAGCTATTTTTTTTAAAGTGAGTTTAATCGGTTTGGCAAATGAACTCTCATTATATATATCTATATATATATGTGTGTGTGTTTGGTGTGTGTGTGTGGAGTCTCTAAAGTCACACCAATTCACACACACTGTTATCATGGAAACATTGCGGAGTCTAGTGAAATCTGCGGCTAACCCTTCACCAGCCTAACCTCTTTTTACTAAATGTGCTCTCTAGAAATGACAAAACGATGTAAAGAATATTAAAAGACAATAACAGGGATGTCAAGAAATTTTAGATAGAAAAAACATTTCAGCCAAAATCTTGGCAGAAAATTTGAACAGGTATAATGTAAGCAAAGTTTCAATAATACGAGCTGGACGTATGACAGGTATGTCTGGCCAAATACACTCCTTCAGGTTAGTACAAGTTTCGGAAAGTTTAGTTTTTTGGAATCATAAAGCGGCAGCATTCTTGTATGGGCATGTGTGTGTTACGTCTACTTTAAGTCCAATATTTTATGTTTTTTGGAGCATGGATGTTATGGTAGTAAAACCACCTGAAAAAAGAAAAATATTATTAATAATATTTATAATTCAGAATCAGAAACAGAATCAGAAGAGCTTTATTACCAAGTATGTTACACACACAAGGAATTTGACTTGACGACAGGAGCTTCCAGTGTAGAAGAAAGTACAAACATAGTGCAGACATACATGATAGTGTAGACATACATAGGAATAACACAGTAGGGATGTAATATAAAACTAATATAATAAGAAAAAAAGAAAAATTGAATAATGTACTATATACAGAAATAGAAGTATAGAAAAAAAATGTAATTGTTTAAATAAATGTAAATATATGTTATAAATGTGCAGATATGTTATTTACAAAGTGTACAGTTTAATATAAATATACTATGTTAGATGTGATGGATGATGTATAATTATGAAAAATTAATAGTTCAGGCTGAATATAGCCTGCGGGAAAAAAACTGTTCTTGTGCCTTGCTGTTCTGGTGGTCAGTGCTCTGTAGCGCCGACCAGAAGGCAACAGTTCGAAGAGAGAGTGGGCTGGGTGTGAGGGGTCCAAGGTGATTTTTTTAGCCCTTTTCCTCACTCTGGAGATGTAAAGATCTTGGAGGCTGGGCAGAGGGGCACCAATAATCCTCTCAGCAGTCCTGACTGTACGTTGTAGTCTCTTGATGTCTGATTTGGTAGCTGAACCAAACCAGACAGATATTGAAGTGCACAGAACAGACTCGACGGCTGAGTAGAACTGTTTCAGCAACTCCTGTGACAGGTTGAACTTCCTCAACTGGCGAAAAAAGTACAACCTCTGCTGGGCCTTTTTTACAATGAGTCAATGTGAGTGTCCCACTTCAGGTCCTGAGAGATTGTGGTGCCCAGGAACCTGAATGACTCCACTGCAGTCACAGTGCTGTCCATGATGGAGAGTGGGGGGAGAGCAGGGGGCTTCTCCTGAAGTCCACGATCATCTCCAAAGTTCTGAGCGTGTTAAGCTCCAGGTTGTTAAAACTGCACCAGACAGCCAGCTCTTTAACCTCCTGTCTGTAAGCAGACTCGTCTCAATCCTTGATCAGGCGATGACTGTGGTGTCGTCTGCAAACTTCAGGAGCTGACAGAGGGGTCTTTAGAGGTGCAGACATTCGTGTAGAGAGAGAAGAGCAGTGGGGAGAGAACACACCCCTGGGGGGCGCCAGTGCTGACAGTGATAGTCCTGGATGTGAGTTTGCCAAGCCTCACTAGCTGCTGCCTGTCTGTAAGAAAGCTGGTGATCCACTGACAGATAGAGATAGGGACAGAGAGCTGGGTTAGTTTGGTCTGGAGAAGTGTTGGGATGATGGTGTTGAAGGCCGAACTGAAGTCCACAAATAGGATCCTTGCGTAATTCCAAGGTCTGTCGAGGTGTTGCAGGATGTAATGCAGTACCACATTGACTGCATCATCACCAGACCTGTTTGCTCTGTAGGCAAACTGAAGAGGATCAAGCAAGGGTCCAGTGATGTCCTTCAGGTGGGCCAGCACAAGTCTTTCAAAAGACTTCATGACCACAGATGTGAGAGCGACAGGTCTGTAGTCTTTAAGTCCAGTAATTTTGGGTTTCTTAGGGACGGGGATGATGGTGGAGCGTTTAAAGCAGCACGGAACTTCACACAGCTCCAATGATCTATTGAAGATCTGTGTGAAGATGGGGGCCAGTTGGTCAGAACAGACTTTAAGACAGGCAGGTGAAACACCATCTGGGCCAGAAGCTTTTCTAGATTTCTGCTTCCTGAAGGCCCGGTTCACATCCTCTACACAGACCTTAAACACAGGTTGAATGGTAGGGGAGGGAGGGAGGGGTTGCAGGGGTGGTAGGTGAAGGTGTGAAGTGCAGATCAGAGCAGATGCGGGGTGGTAGACTATCCTTTTCAAATATGCTGTAAAACACATTCAGATTATCAGCCAGTTGTTTATTCTCCGCAGACTGTGGGGGTGGTGTCATGTACATGATGATGTTCCTCAGACCAGTCCATACTAACGCCGAATCGTTGGCTGAAAACTGTTTTCTCAACTTTTCAGAGTAGTTCTTTTTAGCCACTCTGATCTCCTTTGTCAGTCTGTTCCTGGCCTGGTTATACAAGATTTTATCCCAACTTCTGTAAGCATCCTCTTTGGCGTGACGAAGCTGCTTGAGTTTCAGTAAACCACGGTTTATCATTATTAAATGATAAGAATGCCCTGGTAGGAATGCACATAGTTTCACAGAAACTGATATAAGATGTTACAGTCTCTGTGAGATCGTCCAGATCGGTGGCAGCAGCTTCAAAAAACACTCCAATCAGTACAGTCAAAACAGGCTTGTAAATCCTGCTCTGCTTCAAGTCCATCTCTTTACAGTTCTTACTACATGTTTAGCAGATTTAAGTTTATGCCTGTAGGTCGGTATAAGATGAACCAAACAGTGATCAGAGAGTTTAAAACATATATGATAGATTGTGCACTATGTTTAAAAGTTTGGGGTGAGTTTTTTTTTATGTTCTTGAAAGATGTCTCTTACGCTCATCAAGGCTGCATTTAGTGATCAACAATGTTGTAAAATATTTCTATTTTAATATATTTTTAAAATGTATTTTATTCCAGTGATGACAAAGCTGAATTTTCAGCCTTACTCCAGTCTTCAGGTCACATGATCCTTCAGAAATTAGGGCTGCTCCGATCAGGATTTTTGAGGCTGATCACCGATCACAGAAAGCAGTATCTGCCGATACCGATCACCGATACAGATCTTTTTAAAGCCTTCTTTTTATCATTTATAACTATTTATAGTGATACTCCAATCAGGATTTTTAGACATTTTTGAAAATGGGGGAATTCCCCTCTTAAGTGTCTCTTGTGAGAGGAGAAGCAGCAAGAACTGTGCTTTCACACAGGAGTCTGCTACTGATCCGTGGCTGTTTACACAAACACAACATTTAGCCCTTAGTTGATTTCAAATCCAACAAGAATTTTTTGCAGAATTGCAAAAAATTTTACACAGTACAGTAATAAAATCTTTCACAGACATGTTTAAACAATAAATATAAGCAACACATTATTCAATGCTTTTTACTTTTGCATTTACTTCTAGATGTATATATTAAGTTGCTCAAGCAAGTGGCAAAACATTTTAAACTACTGTCTTGTTATCCAAACCATTGACACAAATAGTCAGCTCTACTGCCTTTCCTTTTGCATTGAAATCTTTATTACAAGCAATCCTGCGGTTCATAAAGAACTTTGTTTTCCTACCTCCACGAGTGCCATGTATTATTGCCTTATTTATCTAAAAGTGCTCTTTCCCTTTAAACCTAGCCAAAAAGACATATGTGTTGACTGTGAAACACAGTAGACTTTAATAATATGCATTTATAGTGTAATAATGACAAAATTTTCGTGTCAATCCATGTTCATATTTACTGCAAACAATGCGCTGTTACTTTAAGTATTGCTTGCAGCGCAGCATGACTCGGTGTGGAAACGATCTCTGCCTGCGGCAGAGCACCGTACTGGATGCAATGCCGGACCGCAGCGTGGCCAGTTGAACGTGTAAGCAGTTCAAAAAAAAACATGAGCGCGGAAAAATACGCACCACATTCGCACTGCAAACTGAGTAATGTGAACCTGGCGTTATGTGTTTGCGCTGCGAGTGTGCATGAGCGCACTGTTTCCAGGAGAGCGCGCGAGCGCTGAATTGTTTAAACACTGGCAAGAATTAAAAATGCAATTTATAAACTTTAGTGACTATGTGACACTGCCTCGATTGTGCAAGTGACAATTCCTGTGTAAACTGTGCAGCGCTTATAGACAGATGCGATGTGTGGTGATTTGAAGCCATTTGCGCATTTTGAGAGAGAAAGAGACAGCGCGCGCGGTGATTCACTCAGGATGTTTGTGAAATTACGTCTCACACAAGGTTTTCAAATTACTTTATAAGTTATTTAATGAAGATATATGAAGATGAGTACCTCACTTCAGCATGATAATTACCATTTCACCCGTGTCGGACAACGACGGCGATCATGCTGCTGGACCGCGAAATGACATGTCTATCGAGGCCAGTACCACATTAACTGGCTCAGGGTTCCTCGACCGTCCTTTCGTGTCTCATTTCCCGAGCCTCATATACAAGAGTCCTAGCTTTTTTTAGGCTGCGTACATCGCCCCCCCCTCTTCTTCCCCGTATCAATTATCCCACACAAGAGATTTATGGGCCCCCGATAGTGATCGGTAGACGTCAGCGCGAGCACCCTATCAGAAATAATTCTAATATGCCGATTTGTTGTTCAAGAAACATTTTTTATTATCAATACTGAAAACAGTTGTGCTGCTCAATATTTTTAAGGAAAATGTAATGTTTTTTTCTCATGATTCTTTGATGAATAGAAAAGTGCTAAAGGAACATTACTTATTTGAAATCAAATAAAATTGGACACAAAAATGTGTTAACATTGTAGAACTCTTCACTGTTGGTAATGATCAATTTAATGCATCCTTGCTAAATAATAGTATTAATTTCCTTTTTTAAAAATCTTACCAACTCCACAAGTTATTTAAAATGTGTATAAATATTGGAAACAAATCTGTTTAAAATGTTCAGTTTTCAAACCAGTGCATTCAATATTTGCATTTTGGTGCATCACTACGTGATATTGAATAATTCAATGAATGTACTAAAATGCCTAAGGAGAAAAGTATTGAGAAAAATACATCCGGAAACCAGACAGCTGAAATGTGAACAGGCACTTTTGAGCTACAGATAGAAAGAGTGGCCAGAAAGAGGTAGAGACAGAGGACTGTGGTGGAGACGGAAAGAAAGGGGGAAGGAGAGAGAAGCGATTTAAAAAATTGTGAAAGATCCTCAGCCTCAGTGAATGGCGAGCAGCTCTGGGCGGTGGTGGGGTTGTGGCGAGATACAAACAATCTGCATTAATTACAGCAGCTGGAGATTCATTCGAACCCTGAGAGAACAAAATGCCTGTGTCTCCAGCATAGGAGAAAAGAAACTGGCTTTAATGAATCTCAAATACAATTTAACCTCACCAGTTCCACGCCCAGCTTCAGAGAAGGGATAGAAATGACCTATCTCCATAGAAACCAGGCCATCTTCATTTGAAAGGCTAAGACGGTACCGTGCTTTTGACCCTATCATCAATTATAGACTATTTCATGGAGTAAACTATAAGACCGCAGAAAGGCTTACCTTGCTGCCAACATCATCATTCATTTAATGAAACCTCTTCAAGGCACTAAAAAAAATCTCATCTCCATTCAAGAAAGTCAAGGTTATTATGAGGCTGGAACAAAATAACCACTTTTATTTTCTGCCGTGTTTGTTTAGTAACTGTTTGCATCAACTTTTTGGAACTTGGAACCTGAAACTCAGTTCACTTTTTACTAAAGAAGTCTCTTTCAGGTCTTCAAATTCTTTTGGGGTACCAATTTTTCTAGCTAATCATTTAAAAAAATAAATAAAAACACTTGCAAGAAACTTTTGCTTGTACTTCTTCAATGCTAAATCCTGCCTGAACACAAGTAGATGTTGCTAGCACTCATTTTAATCTTAAAAATGTTTGTATTATAATTACGTCACAATTTTTTAATCTCTTACTTTATATTGGCTTCGCTCCTGGTTGCAGCGGTGTGGAACTGTTCAGCAGACGTCTTGAATCGTTCCTCATTCTGAAACACAAACAATAAAAATACTGATTATGAAATGAACTTTCACCTGAATATCTCAATAAACAGACTGCTAGAATGCAAGTAGAGGATTATACAATGACCATAGAGATGATAGGATAGAATAGAATAGAATAGAATATAGACTTTTTTTGACAATTATTGTCAATCTTATTTTGTAATCTTTGATGTATAAAAGCATTAATTTCTTTCAAAAATATAAAGATTTCACAGTGATTCCAAACTTTTGTAGTGTAAATATTTTTAACACCCACCCAACTGCACCCCCACCAACGCACGCACCAACTTGGGAAAATGCATCATGAGAAGACAATTAAGGCACTTTTGAAAAGTTGCATCGATTTATCCTATCTTTTCATGTTTGATAATTGCACTTACCAAGATCTCAGTGCTCTATAACCATTAAAAAAAATAATTCAAGTGTATACGTTTCTGATTTCCCCTCTCCTAGATAAAAATGAAACAGAAAAAAGACAAATAATGAATGATAAATAGGGCTGGGTATCAAATATTTCGATACGATACCGATTCCTGAACGATACTTTTTCCGATACCAATTTAATTAAATCTGTTTTAACAAGATTACAGTACCTCAAATAGAGATATCATAATTTATATTAATTTTCCACTGATTTAGTGAGGAAAAATTAGCGGGGTTTTTGTTTTTGTTTTTTCCGTACCAGCACAGTTTCAGCCCTCAACATCACGACGACTGAAAGACAACTACTATTAAAAAGTTAAAGGTTTTAATGAGGCGTTAAGCTCCAGTATATTATAGAGAAAATGTGGGGGCCAGTTGTCTCAGATTGTGATGCAATGGACATACAACACCATTTACAATACCTGCAAGAAGCTAAACATGTTTTAAAGAAGTCATCTGTTTTTGTTTTTTGTGTTGGCTTATGTTAATAAATTTTTTGTATCAAAAGTCATTATTTAGTTATTTATTTATCATTCTCTCTCTGATTTGTTGTCTTGAAGGAACAGCAGCACAGCAGCAAAAAGAACCATTCAACTCTACATAAACAGCATTTTCACATATGAGGCTTACAAAAATTAATTTTACATGACTCTTCCTGCACATTAGAAACTTTTGTCCAAATCAAATGCTTTCTAGAATGAGAAAGCCACTCACCTGCAACTAACTAGCAAGTAGCTTGATTTGGCTTCATGGCTTTGATATAACTTACAGGCAATAATGTTGTAAATAATGTTCAGTTTCAGACCGATTGTTTGCTTCATAAGACCTCAATACATGTCAGGAGCAACAGGTATTAACTTTGTGTTCCTTGAAATGCTTTTTTAATTCTCAAAAGCATGCAGTGATGAGTGATCTATGAATCATGAAGGACCGCGGTTTCAGCTAAAAATCTTCTTTACTGTTCCATTCATGAAAAAAAGTCACCTACATCTTGGATGGCCTGAGGGTGAGTAAATTAACAGCAAATTTTAATTTTTGGGTGAACTATCCCTTTAATCCTATTGGTTATTTTTAAGAATAAAAACTGTCCCACCCAGACTTCCAGTTTCAACAGGAAATATAATAACACCAGAAAGAAAACGTTGTTCGTCAAGCCACCACCTCAATATGGGCAGGCCAACTTTTTTGGACATTGAATAGGCACTGCTGACATGTGAATGTGGGCGGTTATGCGGTAATGTATTCATAAAATTTCTCTATCACCAGCATCATCAAAGGACTGAACCTCATTCTACGTGCATCTTGAAGCTATAGAAAATTTTAAATAGCATGTGGGCGGACCCATTATCATACGCAAAATAAAGAGGGAAAACTGTTAGTAGTATGACACAGTCTAGCAGGATTACGACACACTGACCCAAATACATTTCCTGAATCCCTTTATCCTTTCATGGAGCAATCCCTGACAGATCTTCAATTCAGGGTCATTTTCATGCCAGCGGGAAACACTTGATGCTGTAAAACAAAACTAATCCTCAATAACAAGCGCTCTCCTGCCGGGGCCAGTGAGCTTAGGACCCTAATTCTGTAAATGAAAAACACTTGCATACAGATCTGAAGCAACTGTTGAGATTTGCATGGGGCCTTTGAATACTTTCAAGTTCAAGTTCAAGTTCAAGTCTGCTTTATTGTGAATTCTTCCACATGTACAACACATACACACAGATAATTGAAATTGCATTACTCTCAGACCCCTTGGGTGCATACAGATAACATAAAAAACAGATTAAATACAAAATACAAAATAAAACTATACAAATATACAAATAAGGTAAAATGTAAAAATATATATATAAAGCACAAGGCATATGGCAGATAGAGTGCAAACCAGTAAAGTAAACAACAGTGCAGAAATAGTGATTGTAGTGCAAAAAATGATTTGTAGTGCAAAAGAGCTTATTCAGACTGATTAAGTGACAGTGTGTGTGTGTGTATTTTGGAGGGGGGAGTGAGAGAGTCCGTCAGAGGGTCAGAGTTCAGAGGTGCGTGGGGCAAAAGAGGGGAGGGGGGGCAAGGTCGGGAGGGAGTTCAGCTTCCTGACAGCCTGATGGATGAAGCTGTCCTTCAGTCTGCTGGTCCTGGCCTGGAGACTCCGCAGTCTCCTCCCTGATGGCAGCACACTGAAGAAGCTGTGTGTCGGGTGGGGGGGATCACCTGCAATGCAGTGGGCTTTGCGGGTGAGACGGGTGTTGTAGATGTCTTGAAGGGAGGGGAGAGAGGCACCAGCGATCTTTTCAGCTGCTCTCACTATGCGTTGAAGTTTCTTGCGGCAGGACGCGTTGCAGGCGCCATACCACACAGTGATGCAGCTGGTCAGGATGCTCTCGATGGTGCCTCTGTAGAAGGTGCACATGATGGGGGCCGGGGCTCTGGCTCTTCTCAGTTTGCGGAGGAAGTAGAGACGCTGCTGTGCTTTCTTGGCCAGTGCTGCGGTGTTGTCAGTCCAGGAGAGGTCCTCTATGATGTGCACACCAAGGAACTTGGTGCTGATCACTCTCCACAGTTGCACCGTTGATGGTCAGATGAACATGTTGAGTGCGCACTCTCCTGAAGTCAACAAAAATCTCCTACATCTTCTCCACATTTAGAGAGAGATTATTGTCACTGCACCACCCGGCCAGGCAGCTCACCTCGCTCCTATAGTTTGTCTCACCTCTGTTGCTAATGAGACCCACTACAGTCGTGTCATCCACAAACTTAATAAGGAGGTTGGAGTTGTGTGACGGTGTGCAGTCGTGGGTCAGCAGAGTGAAGAGGAGGGGGCTCAGCACACATCCTTGGGGGGGCCCCAGTGTTCAGTGTGATGGTGCTGGATGTGTTGCTGCCGACCCGTACTGCCTGAAGTCTTCCAGTCAAGAAGTCCAATAGCCAGTTGTACAGCGAAGTGTTGAGCCCCAGCTGGACCAGTTTGTGAATGAGCTGTTGAGGGATGATTGTGTTGAATGCTGAACTGAAGTCTATGAACAGCATTCTGACGTATGTGTCTTTTTTGTCCAGGTGTGTGAGTGCTGAGTGGAGGGTAGTGGCGATGGCGTCACCGGTCGAGCGTTTGGACCGATATGCAAACTGGAAGGGGTCCAAGGAGGGGGGGAGGGCAGACTTGATGTGGTGCATGACTAGCCGTTCAAAGCACTTCATGAGCCTTTATGACATTTTTCAAGTCTTCATAGCAAGATAATGATATCTGACCATCATCACAGCTGCTATTCAGCAGTTGGCACCAGATGGATTTATGCTAGAAATGAACAATTGACTCTAAATGAGAGCACGGAGAGGAAAGATAAGGGTTACTGAAATGAAAAACCTCTTGCATCCTCGCATACATTAGCGCCGTGCGGCCCTTCCTGTAGCATCGCAGCAGGAAGGGATTTGCTCGTTATAATCACACACCTGTTTTGTCATTCTCCACTTTGCCTGGCACTGTCCATCAGTGACACCCTCGCCTTTCTGTCACAGCCGCTGCATTTCTATTCCAATCAGCATTTTAATCTGTATCAGGCAGCTATGCTTCACTGCAGGGTGCATTTGCTGCAAGACTTTCTCCCAAGGACGAGCACTTCCTGTGACAGACAGGGATCAGCACTGGGGAATCAATGGACCCAAAGCATTAACCAACCATTATGCTAGACTGTAACCCGTGTTACTGTACTATCAAAAATAACCTTCAATTTTAGAGCCCTGGCAGTAGTGGTTAGTGCACAGTCCCGACACTCAGTATGGGTTCAAGGTTCATACAAAGGTGAAACAAAATAGAAACATTTCTTTTACAGAATTCGCTTTTTAAGGCCTACAACACACTGCTGGTAGGGACTACAACGAGCTTCTTCCTGGGTTTGTGACATCACTAACCCTGAAATGTACATAAACCCTGCCCCTGGGAACACGCAACAAAGGGTGAGGCTATGTCGGGCTGCTTTAGAGAAGAGGAAGAGTTGTTGTAGTAGAGTGTTGTTGGCATGCCGTCGAATCGCTGTTATGTAACAAAGCTTTAATAAGGATAAAACCATATATCAAAAGCTAACGAAACAGCAGTGGCATTTACAAATAACAGCGTATCTAAAAAGTATGAGACAACTACCAACAAAAAACACATACCATTCTGAAACGTCCTGTAAGAGCAGTGCTTGCATAGGTTCCGCTCGATCCTGATCTAATATGCTCTGGGTCTGATTCAGGCTCAAATTGATAAAGCAATATTGACGCTATTGTTAACCATACACTATACACTATAAACCATACACCGTGCACTAGGCGACATGCAATGTGCACTAGGCGGTTAGCAAATCTCAACACACTGGGCCAGCTAACCAATCTGAGCCGATTGCGTATTTCTGAGGAAGGGGCTTCATAGAACCAGGAAGTCAACAGACCGTTTTAGGAGAATGGAAACAGCGGGTTAGAAATGGGTTTAAATTATGTGAATAATAATGCTTTTTTTTTTTTTAAACGAAGCCTGAGCACAGTGTTACAGTGCACCCCATAAACACAATCAAGCCTTCGAAAATAGCTGATTTACCACCCCTTTAACTTACAGACTTCAATCCTTTACACATATGAGAATTTTGTACACAACCAACTACGAAAAACATGTTTTTATTTATATTTTAAAACAACGTAACTATTTTTGGTCACTAAGAATTTTCATAAATTAATCATTTTATTCAGCAAGGATGCATTAAGAGTTTGATCAAACAAGAGTCAGAGTTTGATCAACAGTGACAAAAGTTACAAAAGATTTCAGTTTCAAATAAACGCTACTATTTAAAATTTCTATTAATCAAAGAATCTAGAATTTATCATAGTTTACTTTATAATATTAAGCAGCACATCTATTTTCAACATTGACCATACAGAAATCTTGCTTGAGCACCAAATGAGCACATTAGGATTATTTCTGAAGGATCACGTGGCACTGAAGGAAAAAAACAACAACATGCTTACATTTAAATTTTACACTTTAGAATATATTAAAATAGAAAAGTTGTTAAATTGTAATACTTTTCTAAAAATTACTGTTTTACTGCATTTTTGATCAAATAAATGCAGCCTTGGTGAGCATAAGAGCCTTCTACTAAAAACATTGAAAAATCTTACAAATCCCAAACTTTGAATGGTATAACTACAGAAATTAGGAACTAACTAAGAGTTACTAAGCGCCTTGTATAAACTTTATCTCCTAATTTAAGTAAGGTCTTAATGAACAACGATGCAACCCTGCTTTTATGAATGTGTGCAACTGATTGGTAAGGGTTGTGGGTAACAATTTAATACTTCAAACAATAAAAACACTGCCAGAATCTGTTTGAACTTAGCGACAGTTTTCTCTTAGAACAGCAAAATACTGTTTTATTATGTCAGAAAGGCATTTTTTACAACTTAAAAGCCATGTCCAGACTTCCTGTGGGCAATTAAAGAACCGAATCAAGCAAGAAACATAAATATGAAAATTTGATAAGGCTGAATAAGCAGACGCAACATAAGCAGACGCAACATAATCAGACGTGTCTTGAACGCGTCAGCGCTTACTTTGTGCATTAACATACAGAGATGCAACACAGCAAAAACAAACGCAAAAAAGCCCTCGTCTTGATTGTAATGCTGCTCCACCTCCCTGCTTCTCACCATTACAGAGTCAACGAGCTATTACACCCCTGCTGCCCCTGACATCAATGTACACCCAACACAGCATGGTAAATCGAAAAGAAAGAAAAAAAAAGTATAATTGTGCTTTAGAGAAAAAAAGAAAACAACTGAAATTTTAAATACTTTGAAGTAAATTAATTTCAGATTTGCCAGTGCTGGTGCCCCAGGCCAGAGAGGGCTAGAGATCTGCTGTTCTCCTCGCTGTCCAGGTGAAGCCTGTCGTAGCCGGTTAGGGAATTTCTAGAACAAGGGCTCCCGTTGACAGCACGTCAGCCCGGCTGCCAGGTTTTCAGGAGGATTAATATCTCGTACCCACGCTCAAGTGCTTCAAAGTGCTTTGCAACTAGTGACAAGGGAGAAAGAGCGAAGCGGGGGGGGGAAATAAAACGGCAGGGCAATAAAAAAAAATCTTGTCTAGAGAGTGCGAAGCAGCTAAGAGCGGGACACAGACATGAGTGGAGAAGCTTTAGCAGGATTAGGGAGCGCCAGCGCTAATTCAAAATGGTAGCGGAATGCTGCTGTTTACAGCTTTCGCTTTCAGTGGTGCTAACTCACCGTTTTTGGCAGAATTTATGGATGCTAGGCGATTATGTGAGCCACCTTCAAAAAGAAGGGGAGAAAAAAACGCACCGTTTGCCGTGATAAAAGGCGTTCGCCACTTGTGGCCTGGAGAACGTTCCTGCAGTGGCTCGTCTGCACTGCAGAGATAGACTTCTTCAGCTGCACCTGCCATCGACGGGAAACGGGAGAAGCGGGATGGATATGCCACACCTCTCAGGGGTCTGTCATGAAGATACCCCCCTTCCAAACCCATCCCAACTCCCCTGCTGGGTTAACAGCAGTGTGAGCACACATGCCAACTGCCTGCATTATCCCACTCCCGTGGTCTGACTGTGTCACACGGCAAGTAAAGCCTGACTGCAAACACTCTGTGTGCCTTTTATTGCCAGCTTCTGATCCCTTTGGCAAACGGCGCTTCCTTGTAATGAGGTAAATATAAATACTGGGGCATCTGACACACTGGGTTGATCCTATTGCTATTAGACAGAAGATATCTCGTCTGTAGCCTCAATGCTTGTGAGATAGCAAGTGTGTGTATGTGTGTGTATAGGTGGGAGGGGGGGGGGCTCCCAATGTAGAATGTTTATTTATGATGATCGCACAGTAATTAGCACTGGGTCGCCATTAATCCTCACAGCCTGTGTCTGCCCTGAGCCAGCCACGGAGATTGACACAATGCGGACCACCCCCTCGTGCCCTGATGGAATACTTGTGGCATAAATTTAGTTAACCGCTTCCATACCGCCCGTCTGAGAATTAATGTTAGACTGTAAATCAAGTCTGTGCACCATTCATCTTGAATTTGAATTGACTTTGAATTGAGGTAGCAAACAAGCAGCAGGCATCTGTAATTCGAATTTGAATGATAGGAAGTAGAATTAAAATGAATTAAAATGCAAAAAAAACTCAAAAGTACTTTTTTCAATGAGAAAAACATCTTAAGTCAATATAGGCAGACAGAACGATAGGTAGAGAGGTAAACAGAACAGCAGACAGACATCCAGCCAGCCAGACAGAATGACTGACAGAGTGAAAAATGACAAACAGACAGAATGACAGACAGGCAGTGAGAATGAAAGACAGACAGTCCAACCGATAGATTGAAAGAATGAATGAAAGATAGACAGACAGACAGATATAAGGATGGATAGTTAGAACCACAAACAGACAGAACGATAGACAGAACCGCAGACCATCTGAGCGCGGGCCACAAAGAAATAATGTGCCACGCACAGGACAGATGGGGAAAGCCATTTGATTGAATTCTTGTAAATGCGAAATAATTGCAATGCTCGGGAAAACTATACGCTATAGAGTTGGTGTCACTATAGAGTTAGAACAGGTGAATGCAGTTTACAGGTTTCATAGAAAGAGAATGATGTGCGCCAAATGAGTCACTGTAGAAATCGAATACTTTAATGATTGAGGATGAAATAGCTCAACACGAGAGCCAACACAAACGCAATGACGTGAAATAAAACTTCATGTTTGACAAAGAAGAGTGGCTTGATTAAGTGGTGGAAGTACTGGATGATGAGCACAGAACTAGTGTGTAGAGCACAGAACTACATTATAATACTTCATGGTTTGACCGTCAGAATCCCAGAACTACGCATTTAATCATTAAACAAATCTTTGAAGACAATGAACATTTAATATTCACAAAACCCTTGACAAACTAGTCGGAATCCAGCTGTGAGATCTGTGAAGTGTTGGCATTTGTACCTGCGGATCGCCGTGTCCGTGTGACGGTCGATCCATGTGAATTAAATGCTGACAGGAGGAGAGTTCAGCTTCGCTGGAGACGTGGGATCGACAAACTTTAAACTCGTGATTTCAAATTATGCTGCGCTTTATGCATTTGCCCACTGCCATATTCATGTCATTTCCACTGTGTGTACCTTTGGCTATTTGAAAAAATATGATTCCCAACACACAAACTTCCATGAATACTGAGTGCCCTGGGGTGACAGTTGTGTAATCCCTTTTTATTATCATTTGTTTATTAAAATTTTATTCATTGTGGAAAAATAACTGTGTCATCTAAAGTATAACTAGGTTTAACACATTTATTTTTTTACCATTTTCAACTTATTTCAAATTCTAAATATAATAAAATAAAGAAAATGATATCGTGCTTTATACGGCCACCTCTGCTTTCCAAGGATATCGGATCGGCAGTCAAAAAAACAATAGCACAGGTCGAACACTCCACAGACCGGTAACAAACGGAGACATTTCCAGTTACAACACATGTTGTAGTAGTGTGCAAACTCTACTAAATAAAAAAAATTCACATGCTCACGTTTTTTTTGAAAATATTTACTGAAAATAGCATAACTGCTTCATTTTCATATTAGCGCATATATTATATTCATATAAAGAATTGAATGTCTGGTGAGATGTGTTTTAACATTTTTGTATTAGATTTATTGAATCAAATCAACAATAGAGCACATTAAAGTTAAAAGTTACACACTTTTTTTGGTTTGTGGTGGGAAAACGTACAGGTCTGGAATAAAGAATGTTTTTGCTCAGGTGGCCGAAATGTCCACCCAATAGAGTAAAGTTTTGCTCAGCAAGAAAAAAAAATTAGAGGGAACATTGAAAGCAGACAAAACAATAGACAGAATGATAGACAGACAAAACCACAGACAGAGAGAACAATATACAGACAGACAAAACGATAGATAAAACGATAGACAGACAAAACCATAGACAGAGAGAACAAAAGACAGACAGAATGATAGACAGACAGAAAGACAGAAAGAAAGAAAGAACAGACAGACAGGCAATGATAGAATGATAGTCAGAACAACAGAAAGACAAAACAATAGATAGGACGATAGACAAGCAGAAGAAAAAACTAATTTTCTGGAAAAAATGCAGACTTCCAAATGATTAGCCACCTATCTATCTATTGTCTACCATTCTGTCTATTGTAAACAGTAAAACTATCTGTGTTACAAACCAGTCTGTTCATATTTTCATCAATACATTAAAATAATATGATAAGAATCACCAGCTTGCAATATCAAGCAGCATAACAATCAGTTTTGTGCAGCTAAAAAGGAATGGAAGTGGAATAGACTGGAAGTCTTAACACAATTCAGTTACGATGCCCGTGCACACTCACATGGGAAAAATAAGGTGGATCGAGAGAACTATATATCGTAAAATGACAGAACAAAAGACAGCATGATAGATAGATGGACAGAATGACAGAATGATAGATAACGGACAGAATGACAGATGGATAGAACGAGACTTCCCTTCACTTCCAAGAATGCATCAGCTGAGCATGTGCTCTAACTGCTAGGCCACAGCTCCATATTCATTCAAAATGAACAGTATTCACTTCATACCTTCCCATACAAGGACTCAGTTAACGTCTGGTGAAATATTAGTAACATAGATTTAATATAAACGGACTAATGGAAAACGGAGCTTGGAATTGTAATATAAATCAGTCTCCAGCTCAAAATAAAATGTGAATAAGTCTGAAAGACAGTAGGGTGTAAATCTGCTGCATGCGAACAATGTCAACTGTACACCGTGGAACAAATCCCCTCTTTTGAGAGACACAAGCGTTAAATTATCAGCCCGGCAAAGCCACCATGGATGCTGTCCCAGTGTTAATATTTCCCTTTGCAATCCTTTGTTTTCGCATCATAATGAAGCATGTACCAAAAACATTCATCTCCATCTCCTTCCCCCGAATCACTGGGCCCAAAGTGAATAAACAAAAAGGCAATTCTTCAAGCCAGTGAGTGAGCAACCCTCTTAGTACAGCTTATATGAACAAAGCAAGAGGAGCTGAGCAAAGTGAGGGAGTCAAGTCAAATAGAGAGGAGAATTTTCTCTCTAAAGCTGTCAAGGTGGCTGGGTTATTCTCTTGTTCTGAATACAGCGTTTGATAGAGAGAATACAAACATTGCATCTAATGTGACTTTCTTTAGTCACAGAATATAAAAACGACACCTCACATTAATATTAATGGAGGAACAGCCTTGCAATACGTTTTGTTCCAAACACTGTATTCAACCAAATTTGTCTGACGTTACAATGTACCTAGATAATAATTTTTCTGAGACTGAGGTTCTTTAAATATTGCTGTGCATTCTGGGAAATAAGGTGACTCAACCTCAGTAGTCAACCAAATTAATTTGGTGTTACTACGCAACTAGGATGAAATGTTTCCTTGAGTCATTCTTTAAATATTGCAATGCATTCTGGGAAATACAGTGACTCAACACAATATGGTTATGTTACAATGTTTCTTCATCAGAGATTCATCCCAGGATGCACAGCAGTATTTAAAGTATCTCCTAAAAAAAAAAAAAGAACACTGTGACCTATTTATTTAGTAGCGTCAAACAAATTTAGTTGACTTTCCTAAAATACACAGCAAATTTCAAATTTGAGGTTATTCAACCACTGTAGTCAATCAAATTTGCTTAAAGGGATAGTTCACCCAAAAAATGAAAATTAGCCATTAGCCAATAAATCAAGGTGTATATGACTTTCTTCTTTTAGACAAATACAATCGAGTTATAATAAAAAAAGTCCTGGCTCTTCCAAGCTTTATAATTGCAGTGAATGGGGAGGAGTTTGCAGCGCCACCTTCTCGTAATGCGTGTACGACAGTTAGAGGAAGCTAGAGGTTACGGTTTAAAAGCTTACATAGGATATTTTCTTACACAAATGCATTGATTCGCTTCAGAAGCATTTATTAACCCCCTGGTGCCGGGTGGAGCACTTTTTATGATGGATAGTTGCACTTTATTGGGCTTCAAAATCTCAACCACCATTCACTGCCATTATAAAGCTTGGAAGAGCCAGGAGTCAGGACAGTTTTTAATATAACTCTGATTGTATTTGTCTGAAAGATGAAAATCATACACACCTAGAATGGCTTGAGGGTGAGTGGGTGAACTATCCCTGTAATGTTATTATACAACTACGCCACTATTGTTATCTTTTCAGCTATTTTTTTCAAAAATTGCTTTGCATTCTGGAAAATAATATGGCTTAACCATCATTGACAACTAAATTAATTTAACATTACTACGCTAACCTAGTTGCTTAGTAATGTTAAATTGCTTAATTGTTAAATTAAGGTTTCTTTGGAAGTAGTTCTCAAAGTATTGCTGTGCATTCTGGGAAATAAGGTGACTCAACAGGGCTCTAAAGTGTGAGCATTTCACTCACGTTTGCTACTAAAAATAGAAGTGTGTGAATTGTAAAATGTATTTAGGAGTGTGTGAATGTGTGTGAATAAAACATGTCCCTGCAGGTCTTTAAAAAGTACAAAATACCTAAAATTGCATAAAGATTTGAAAACATCAGATGCAAGGAAAAAGCAGGAAATGCAATACAGCCTAATATGAGTTTTTTAACTTCAAAAGGCTGTGATTTCATGAAATAAATATGAGCGCTGCACATTTCAAAGTGCGGCACTGTTGTACGTTCTAGAGGTTTGCCGTTTCGGAGCAGTTTACAATCAAAGAATAGTGCACATTTATTCCAATTGCTTATGCCTATGAGGAGAGTGTTTATCTCCTTATAGTAAATAGCAAAGCATTGGGAGAAAAATTAGTGGTAGCAGATTTTAATATAGACATTTCTACTAAACAATCGTATACCCATGTCAAAAAAAAAAAAAAACAATAAGAGTCTAGGTGTATTCAAGCTCGCCTAATAAAAGACCGCGCATATGAATTTTTTTTTTTTTCCAAGTTAACAGCGATATTTTGGTAACACAATTAATACGGATCTAGCATTGAATTCAAGTAAGCTCTTGCATATATTACATATATATATAATATATATATATATATATATATATCCACCACACACACACACACAGATAGTACATAATACATACATTACCTAATAGTATCTTGCATTTATTATATAAAGAAATATTTTTAAAATCTATTACGTTTCTAATAACACTTTTTTATTTTTTTATAAATCATTTTGCTTGTAAATGTCTTGTTGTATCCCTTTATTAAGGATCTTAATGCACTCCTGATTTTTTTCACTGCTCCTTGGGGGAAAAAAAGTAAAAGTCCAGTCCTGCTCAACCACTGTACACAATAAAATTTGTTTAATATATCCAACCAAACAAATTGCAAAACAGGTTGCTAGTAATGACTCAACCATAGTAGTCAACTAAATTCATTTGGTGTTACTATGCAACCAGGTTATAATGTTTCCTTGACAGTCTTTCCTTAAATATTGCTGGGCATTCTGGGCAATACGGTGAATCAATGCAATACTGCTTTATCAGAATTTCTTCCCAGAATATAAAGCAGTATTTAAAGAATCTCGGATAAAGGAACACTAACCTAATTGTTTAGTAACATTTAAAAACATAAAAAAGAGCTGGTTGACTTCACTATTCAAGTCAATTTATTTCCCAGAATGCACAGTAATATTTGAAATACTGGAGACAAATTCATTTAACGTTACTTCACAACTACGTCACAATGTTTCGTAATCAAATTTTCATCAAATATTGTTTTGCTTTCTAAAAATGCACTTAAGGAAATAAGGTGACTACACCACTAAAGTCAACAAAATTAATTTGACATTATTACACTACTAGGTTATAATGTCCTTTGTTGGTGGTCATTTAAATTCAGCTTTGCATTCTGGGAAATAAGGTAACTCAACCACGCAAAAAATGCCTTTTTTTGGACACCCACTTCCATTCAACACAGCCACTGTTACACGCTGGGCCACTTTCCTACGGCATGTTGGTAAAGAGGGGAAAGAAGCAAATCTCACTTTTTTGCCTGCTGCATGCAGTCGATAAGACCTCAGAGAGAGAGCGCAGGGGGGAAAAAAGGGGAGGGAGGGCAAAAGAGAGAAAACGAACAAGAGGGGGGACTGAGGAAAATCACAAATCTTGGAGAGCGACTCTGACTTCATTTGCCAATAGCTGAATGGTTTTGAGGGTTTGGATAAAGCACTTTCTGCACCATTGCCCCTCACCGCGCCGAGCAAGCCCTTTCCATTTAATGTAACTTTATTCATTTTTTTTTTTACCCCAATGGGGTCAATCAAGGTGTGAACACAGCGGATAAAGGCAGTTGGAGTTCCTGCCCATCCAAATGGAGCCAGTGCACTTCAGATTCCCACTTATTATTGTATAAACCATTATGATCTCTGTCCAGTCATTTACGAAGGATAGATGGCTGAAGGTAGGGCAGTGGAAAATAGCCCCGTTTGTGCATTATCTCTCTCTGAAAGTGACTGAACGCAGTTTAACCGGTGCTTTCATCCTCAAATATTATGGCGTAACGAGAGTTGTGTACAAACAGAGGCACCTCGTCTTCAACATCTATAGCCTTGCGTGAAGCAGAAAAACCGACAACAGCATGGCAACAAGTTCTTAACCACCCACTGATCCTGAGGCTGCTGTCTGCTTAAGCATACCTTTCCTTGAGGCTCTGCGTCATATTTTTTTTTTCTCAAAAATGTCAGGGATCGACTGTGAAAATTATATGGGAAGAGAGAACTTAAAATCCAGACATTTCAAAGCTCTTCCGAGAAATGCCACAGATGCCGTACTATAGTATGTTTGCATTTACACACTAAAAGCATTAGTATCTGTGAGCTATTAACACTAGAACCGCCACGGGGTAAATTTTACCAGTGGCTGTTTTTCAAATGTAAATAACAGATTTAAAATAAAACATTCAAATCTCCCAGTCATTGACTTTTACCAAAATGATGTAATTTACAATCCAATGTTGTTAAAAATTATTTAGATAAAACCAGATAAAAAAAAAAAGGGAATTTATACCTGTAAGCGCCAGTGGGTCAAATTTACCCGCTATAAAATGCATTTATTTTCACTGTCATTTTCTTGCCGCTTATGTTTTAACATTGTACATTTCTAGGCAATGCCTTTCACTCACTGATTTAGCAGTTATCAGTTTCATAAATAAAGTCAAAATGACAAAAAAAAAGGCGATTTATGGAAGGTAGGTATTAGAAACACTAAATGCCATGAGTGATGGAGAGTCTGATGGTAAGTTATGCGTCCTGGGTCGGCTCAGCATCTGACGGCTATCTGACAGTGATCCAGATATCATATTTACATGTTTTAGCCTATAACGTTACTCTAATTGGTCAAACTTTGGTTTAATTATTAAATTTTTGTCTTGCCATATCGTTTATTGTTCTCTACTGTGTTGCTATTCTAGTCTGGCCGTTTCCTGAAGAAGAAGAAAAATCCGATCTATATGATGTAATGAATAAAACCTTTTTTTTGATTACCCAAAGTTTAATGGTGTTGTTCTCTTATTCAAATTATAAATGATATAACTAAACAAATTAATAAATATTTAGGTGAAGCTGTGCACTTGAATTTGTCATCGCATCATCCTATGCAGTGTGGTGAATTATTATTGCTCATTATTGTCTATAGGCTATTTTAGTCATTTAAATAGCATGGGTTAACTTAATATATTGATTAATGACATTGTATTAAAATATTACATCACCCAAATATTTAGGCTACTACCTTCTAATTTCCGTTGTCAGTGCAGACTTTTTTATTTAGCTTAGGCTACTGACCATTATGGATTAGTGTAGCCTGCATTAAAAAGTCTTGAACATAAAACAACAGGATAAAAATATAGTTGATGACTAGACATAATAATTTCATGACTCTAGACACTTCTTTGTGAAGACAGTGGCATAATACAATGAAATAATATGTTCTTTAGCCATATAAAAACAGCTGTCATGTGCGTGGGTAAAATTTACCCACTGGCGCTTTTAGGTATACAGCGACCTCTGGCGGTTCTAGTGTTACAGGGGTATATGATGCGATTTTAATTTTCCTTCTCTTGGAGTGTTAACAGCTCTTGGTGCATAAAACTGATCTTGTAAAGTTGCAAAGGACTAAGTCTCAACTACAAAGAGATATCTTTATAAAAGTTTAGAGTCAGCCACGCCTACCTTAAACGCCTCGTTCTAAACACGCCCCCACATGTCTACGTCCAAATGTGGGAGATTTGCTAAACACACCCAAAGTTAGACGCAAAGAAAAGAAGGCTTAACCGTTGATTCCTCGTGAAAGGAAACTACTTTGTTTGGCCTTCCAGAAGAGGATGATATTTGCTTCGTCATGCCTGGAGCTGATCTTTGCTGGTCGCTGAGGGAATACATCAATTCGCGCTGTGGATCGCCGGATCGGATCGCTCCTTCGTCGAATCCGCTGGCCACGCCATTCTCAAGCCCGCCCGCCGCCGCTCACTCTAGCCCCCAGCCTCCGCTCACTCACCCGCGGTGGTGACGCGTGTTCGTCCTCCGCTAACTGTAGCCCGCCGTGGGTGTACACTGGTTTTCATTGTGAAGTGAAAAACTATGTTTGGTCTTCCAAAAGAGGACACAACTAGTAATCAGTGGTTAAGTTGTATTTACAATGCTGTTCCAGAACAGTTCAACCCAAAATTTTCAGATGTGTGCAGCACATTTTATGGGGGACTGTTTTTTGATCCTGGGAGAGTAGAATACAATGCCGGCTGTTCTGACTCAAAAGACTGGAAGTACGTTTTTAATATTTAAAGGATTTGCCACTGATGATTCAAACGCGAGTTTTGAGCAGTGTAGAGTAGTGCTTGTTGCTTGTCATTTCTCCGATCACAAATGCAGACATGGTTGTATGTTTACACGGCGCGATGCAACGACCCCCACCCCCCCCCCACCCTCCCCCCCCCCCCAAACAACGCAAAGTGTAAAAAGACAGTATAAATCATTATAATCCGTAATTATGTCCCCACTGGATGCAACAAATGCCTAGTTTTTAATGGGTTTTAATAGTTTTGTCTTGTCGCTCCGGCCGGGACAGGCATCACAGTATGGTAAGGGGCGTAAAATTTCCGTCACATGCTTGAGATATTCGGCCAATCAAAACGCTGGATAGCTGGCCAATCACAACACACCTTGCTTTTCAGACCGATTGAGCTTTGTAAAAATCGACGTGTTTCAGAAATGCGAGGCATAGAGGAGAAACAATAATGTACAGTATGTGGAAAATAATGTGTTTTTTTTTTTTAAACCGCATAAACACATTTCATTACACCAAATACACAAAATAATGTTCTTTTTAGAAACATCATATGACCCCTTTAAAGCCTATCAGCATTTAGCATGTTTAAAAAAAAACATGAAATTGGAAAAAATACCAAAGATAAATTGGGTTAAACTGACAGAAAGACACCAACCTTCTTCTCTAGTTGTGTGATCTGTTCCTTGTAGAAAGCCTCCAGCAACTTCAGCTCCGTCTCCTTCTTCTCCAGCTGATTCCCCTGGAAAGAAGTAAATGAAGAGTTGCGTGTCATTCAATTGATCATCTTGCTCAACTGCAGAGCGGTTGCAAAATTTCCTTTTGTAAATAAAAAAAATAAAATCAGTAAATAAATAAATACATTAGTCAACAAAAAACTATGAAAGTATTGATTAAGTAATGTGCATTATACTTCTAGCAAATCATTAAACCCACCAAAAAAATATATATATATTTTTGGTCAGTGGGTGGTCAGTCAATTGTTCTTGAATCTTGACCGATTCCAAAAATAAGGAGGCTTATTGCATTTTTTTTTTGTAAAGGAGAAATTTTTTTTTTTTTCAAGTAAACAAAACACCCCACCTCCAGGTAATAAAAAACTTTACTTTATACCGGGGTTAGGAACTAGCAAATATATATATTAAAAAAACAAACATTAAAAAATACAAATTCTTTTTGGTGTAGCCAGTGAAAATGTTGGCATTATATTTAAAAATCTGAACTAGTGGCCTGACTGAACATCCAGAAACGAGCAGAAGAAGGAACGCAAGAGCGGGGGTGGATAGACCGTGAGAAGATGAAGATATGAACTTCTAGAGCAGCGAACTTAGAAATAAATGTGGATGACAAAGATAGAGAAAGCAACACAATGCCCAAAATCAAGCCCTGTGATCTAGTTGGTGATATTAATAATTTCAAAAACATTTTTATACCATAAGGCTTATAAGCTTAGGACATTGAAAGTCCAACTGTCATTTTTTGGAATTTCACTATTTGTTGGCATTTCCAGAAGATTCATCAAGGTTTTCAAGACTTTTGGGCAGCGAATTAGCAAATGCTTTCTGCAGCATATGTCCCTACTGGTCCAAAACTGTTGACCATACTCAAGAGAGGCCAGACGCAGGACGTTGCACAGCGCCGCTACACTCAAACAGCATGGACCAAAAGCTCTTAAAACCGATCTGCCGACTCTGCCAGAGACTTTAGGAAAAGGACAGCTGGTGTAAGATTTTCAGCCCTCGAAAAAAAGCATTGAGGGGGATTTGCAACACGGAGGGATTCCAAAAATAAACAGAGAAAGTGAGGACGCAAGATAACGATGTACACTAGTTTGTAGGCGATTTCGTCCATGCATGTGACGCTCAAACAGGTGTGCAATATCTGAACGCGATTGGCTTGTTTGGCACCGATTCTGCATGCTCAAAGCAGGGGGGATTGACTGTCTTGAGATGATATGGACTATTTGTGAGCATGCAAACATCTGTGCCACTGAAAAGCAAAAGCGGCGATTACCTTACACAACACTGAGGGATATACAGTGGGGCAAAAAAGTATTTAGTCAGCCACCAATTGTGCAAGTTCTCCCACTTAAAAAGATGAGAGAGGCCTGTAATTTTCATCATAGGTATACCTCAACTATGAGAGACAAAATGAGAAAAAAAAATCCAGAAAATCACATTGTAGGATTTTTAAAGAATTAATTGGTAAATTCCTCGGTAAAATAAGTATTTGGTCACCTACAAACAAGCAAGATTTCTGGCTCTCACAGACCTGTAACTTCTTCTTTAAGAGGCTCCTCTGTCCTCCACTGGTTACCTGTATTAATGGCATCTGTTTGAACTCGTTATCAGTATAAAAGACACCTGTCCACAACCTCAAACAGTCACACTCCAAACTCCACCATGGCCAAGACCAAAGAGCTGTCAAAGGACACCAGAAACAAAATTGTAGACCTGCACCAGGCTGGGAAGACTAAATCTGCAAAAGGTAAGCAGCTTGGTGTGAAGAAATCAACTGTGGGAGCAAATATTAGAAAATGGAAGACATACAAGACCTCTGATAATCTCCCTCGATCTGGGGCTCCACGCAAGATCTCACCCCGTGGGGTCAAAATGATCACAAGAACTGTGAGCAAAAATCCCAGAACCACACGGGGGGACCTAGTGAATGACCTGCAGAGAGCTGGGACCAAAGTAACAAAGGCTACCATCAGTAACACACTGTGCCGCCAGGGACTCAAATCCTGCAGTGCAGACGTGTCCCCCTGCTTAAGCCAGTACATGTCCAGGCCCGTCTGAAGTTTGCTAGAGAGCATTTGGATCCAGAAGAGGATTGGGAGAATGTCATATGGTCAGATGAAACCAAAATAGAACTTTTTGGTAAAAACTCAACTTGTCGTGTTTGGAGGAGAAAGAATGCTGAGTTGCATCCAAAGAACACCATACCTACTGTGAAGCATGGGGGTGGAAACATCATGCTTTGGGGCTGTTTTTCTGCAAAGGGACCAGGACGACTGATCCGTGTAAATGAAAGAATGAATGGGGCCATGTATCGTGAGATTTTGAGTGAAAACCTCCTTCATCAGCAAGGGCATTGAAGATGAAACGTGGCTGGGTCTTTCAGCATGACAATGATCCCAAACACACCGCCCGGGCAACGAAGGAGTGGCTTCGTAAGAAGCATTTCAAGGTCCTGGAGTGGCCTAGCCAGTCTCCAGATCTCAACCCCATAGAAAATCTTTGGAGGGAGTTGAAAATCCGTGTTGCCCAGCGACAGCCCCAAAACATTACTGCTCTAGAGGAGATCTGCAAGGAGGAATGGGCCAAAATACCAGCAACAGTGTGTGAAAACCTTGTGAAGACTTACAGAAAACGTTTGACCTCTGTCATTGCCAACAAAGGGTATATAACAAAGTATTGAGATGAAATTTTGTTATTGACCAAATACTTATTTTCCACCATAATTTGCAAATAAATTCTTTAAAAATCCTACAATGTGATTTTCTGGATTTTTTTTCTCATTTTGTCTCTCATAGTTGAGGTATACCTATGATGAAAATTACAGGCCTCTCTCATCTTTTTAAGTGGGAGAACTTGCACAATTGGTGGCTGACTAAATACTTTTTTTCCCCACTGTACAAGCACATGCAAACATACAAAAATGAGTTCAAAGCTGCAAAAAGACCAAGTATTCAAACAATATTCGACAAGGGAACGCAGTAAGTGACATGACCGCACACATGCACGCATCCCCCCCTGTAATTAGCTTCCCTCATTCCGCAACTATGTACGAGACACCGATACATTAAGCCCAGCGGGGTACAGCATTCACACAGTCGTGCTTTCTCGCATAGACACACGTGCACGAACGCTGTGGTGGAGAGACGCCCCATGGCGCTGACCGGGAAAGAGGCGCATGTACTGTAGCAGCCAGACAACAGTGAACAACAAAGCACAACCCCAAATTACGGGCATACATAATCACCCCCTTCCCTCTGCCTCCTGTCTCGGGCGAGCAGTAAATCACCTCCATCAGCACGAGCATCATATGCAATTTTCTAGCTGGGTAGCTCCGAAACCGCCACGGAGGCCGACACAGTTTGCATGCTCACAATCGGGGCTTAATGCATGAAAACCAAAACACCATGTTAAAATGAGGAGCGAACAAGATGCGGAGAGATAGGAAGAATGAGAGAAATGTAACAACGACTGTAGAATAGGTCATGCTTACCCAGCCATCCAGTTCAGAGGCAGGCATAAGAAAGAGAGAATGAGGGAAATAAGGAGGGAAAACATCACTTAACCCTTAGCTACAGGAAAAAAAAAAGGTTCTTCAACATATAATGACATGTTTGAAAAATGTACATCCATATTTAAAATTTTAGGTTTAAAGAAGACATGAAACCACATTTATGGGGCTATTTTAATATATATATTTTTGATATTTTCAATGGGAAATACTAAGGTGCAGGACTTGTAGCTATTGGGACTTGATTGGACGTGTTAGGAGAGCAGCATGTTAGGCTATGATAGCATTAGTGGTGCTTTTAATATTTCTAGTTAATATAAAAATACAGTGCTAAAAATAAACTATTTGATGGGACCAGGGAAAATGTTGGCAGGCAAATTTTCCATTGTTATTGCTTAGAACTAAGGTTAGGGTGCTATAACTAGTGATTCAACAAATTAATTTTTTACAGAAATACCAAATCCAAAATTAAAATTTTTCATTTAGCTGAAAACCCAAAATAAAGTTTATTTAATAGTCAATTAATTCATCACTTGAGTTGCATATAAACATTTAAACTGCACATAAGGCAGGTTTATATCAACTTTTTAATGATATAATTATGTTTCTACTCCGATTCATTGTTAAAATATAAACTATTGTTGCTTTAGTTTTGTTATAAAATAGTTTGAAAGCTCAGAATTACATTCATATCGAAAGTGGCAAAGCACAAAGCTTATTGTGATTATTGGATGGTGCACTACAAACTGCGTTAAGTGAAGTTTTGTGAACCGTCAACTGAAAAAAAACAGCACAGACTAAAATATCTTGGTTTAATGGAAAGAAGATCAATTAAAAATGAGAAATCAATATCGTCGCAGCCCTAGCATCCACACAGCTGACAAGTTGTAGATGATCCACGTTGTTCGCATTAAACAGACACTGACAGTCAAAACGTGCCATTGAAAAATTGCTACCTAAACATCACAGTTTCGGTTAACGATTTTATCTCTTCAAATCTGCTTTGGCCAAAACCAAAAATTCATTTCAGCTGAATGCTTTTGGTTGACAGTACACTACTACTTTTATAAGTTATTCATTTCATCTGGTTACATCACCAAAAAAGAAAAGACAATGAAGGCAATGAAAACACTTAGAAAAACACGAACTGATGAATCATGCATAATATGCCCAAAGACATTAATTAAAAAAGTAAATGGGGTCAGTTTTGATTTAATGTGGACTTTAAGCAATGTTTTTTGTAGAAACCTTTTTTTTTTTTAATGTAGTTAAAATAGGACAGAATTCTCTCTGACAGCTTCAACAAACTGTTTACATCTTATGTCTACATTTTGTGCTTGACCAGTTAAATATCAAACATGAAATGGAGACTGTAAAAGGCCAAGCACAAATCTCCAAGGGATCCTAACTGCAACTGTAAATTGGGTGCTAACAAATGTATTATGTGGTATGGAATCACTCCTCATTATAGGAGCAGCAGCAGAGCGTTTCACACGTATTTAATGAACATGGAGGAGAGGGTAATCTGGTCTGCTTGCTGAAGCCAAGTGCTCAACACTGCCAGGGCTCGCATGGATCTACAGCGATAAGCAAAAGGAAAGGCTGAGTTAAAACCAAGAGCTGAGCATCAGAGGAGACCTACAAATATGGTTCATTTTGCACATGCTGTTAACAGAAATCAGCTTAAAATGAATCAATCATTCATTTTCTATTTAATTTTTTTGCTGCATTTATGAAAATCACTGTTGATAGCTAAAACTAAGACTAATAAAACCGTTTCCTTAATTGAAATAAAGCTGAAATAAAAACAAATATTAAAATTGGATTAACTTAAACTAAATTTAAGCAAAAAAAAAAAATTAGAAATATTGCTTCGGCAACTACCTAAAATAAAAATTGTAAAAAAGTTGAAATACTACAATTGCTAAAACTAAAGCTGAAAATTACATTTACATTACATTTAGTCATTTAGCAGACGCTTTTATCCAAAGCAACTTAAATATGGGGACAATGGAAGCAATCAAAATCAACAAAAGAGCGATGATATACAAGTGTTATAACAAGTCTCAGTTAGCTTAACGCAGTACACGTAGCAAGGGTTTTTTAAATAATATAATAAATAAAAAGAAAACAGATAGAATAGAAAAAATAGAATAGAGCAAGCTAGGGTTAAAGTTCTTTTTTGCTTTTGTTAATTGTATAATAAATGAAAACAGATATAATACAAAAAGATTAGAAAGGAAGTGTTAGTTTTGTTTTTTGTTGTTTTTTTTAAGAATAGAATTAGAATAGAGAGTGCTAGAGTAGAGGGTCAAATAAAGATGGAAGAGAAGTGTTTTTAGCCAATTCTTGAAGATGGATAAGGACTCAGCTGCTCGGATTGAGTTGGGCAGGTCATTCCACCAGGCGGGAACATTTCATTTAAAAGTCCGTAAAAGTGATTTTGTGCTTCTTTGGGATGGCACAATAAAGCGACGTTCACTTGCAGATAGGGGGGGGCAAGCTTTAGACCAGTGGTTCTTAACCTTTTTTTCCACCGGGCCGCACTATGGTCCAAGTGAAAGTCTCGCGGGCCGCACGCATATCATTACATATTACGTCAGTAATACACCAACCTGATTTATAAGATTAGAGCCTAAATATTAAGCTAATCGAGTACATCATTGAAATAAATACATATGCTACTCCCATAAATAAACACCCAATTTGTGAAATCGTCTCGAAAGAGAACAGACACAACATAGGCGGAGTTTCACTTTTATGGTTGGGGGGGCACCCACTGGCAGACGAGCCACGAGCACTTTTTTATATGTTCTACATTTCATGTATTTATGTAACATATTCTACATTCAAAAATAAATTTAGAATGAACAATAACTGCTGTACAAAGAGTAAAACAAGAAAGAATGAAAAAAACATACCTAATGCAGAAAAGCCGCCTCTTTTTCCGAATTGCGCAGATGACCAATACGTTTCTTTCATCTCTTCTGATAAATTTTCAGTCAAATCGTTTTCTGTGTGCTAGATCAGAGCTAGAGCCCTGCATTTCAGCCCAGGCCCGATGGGCCCCGACTTTTTTACGCCCCTCAGACTGGGCTTCGGGACAATTTTCACATAATAGTTCAGAAGCGGGCAGGGCCTCGGGCCTGTTTTAGGCTTCTCCTTATTTTTATATTTTAGACATCCATCAATTAGTGATGAAAAAATTGCCGCGCTGGTGGAAACAACACGAGACCGTGCTACCGCGACTGTCAAGAGCGGCTCGACGGTGTTTAGTGTCCAGCAGCAGCAAGCATGGTGCGTGCCGTCAGCGCAGCTGAAGAGTTCTGCACGCAATAGGCTTAAGTTTGCCGCAAAGCCCCAGCAAAAGTAATTATCATAAATGCATCAGGGGGAAACAGTAAGGAGATATCTTAATTATTTACTAATAAACTAGTGTTTCAAGTTAGTCGGTGTCGCAAGGATGAAGTTGCCAATCCTGACTCGCCATCTCCTAATTAGACGCGCCTTTAGAGAGAAATGCATCTTTACAGATTAATGAAAGAGTTTTTGTTTTCGATTATTTTGTTTTAATTAAAGTAGTAATTTAAAGCTTTCTATAGATATATTTATCATGTCTGTGAGGCATGTATTCGCTGAGTTTCGGTTCATTTTTGTAAGCGCTCCTGTACAAGACGAGACGGCAGAAAGCGCATCATGTTTGATTTCTTTATTTTATAAAAGCACAAAGATTTGTTTTTATTGTGAATGCACACAAATAAAAGTAAACCCTTTACAGTTACGAATGATGCATTACTCTTACCTTTATGAGCAAAATCACGTATACACTGGCGCCTCCATGTTCTGCAAAGCGCGCTTTAGCTTGCACTTTCCGCACAAACTATTGGATACAGCGCACATTTATCTAGCTTTAACGTTTAAACATCTATAGATTTTACTTAGTCAAGTCGAGATGCTTGAGAAGGCTAAATTGATCAAGTTCACTGTCTGCCGCTGGCCACTTGGTCGTTACTTTAAATGCGTAACGTTAATTAGGCTATGTGAGTACTGCTCATGTCTGAAAATAATATATGAAAAACAAAATTGTTTTACATAACAAAAACATTATAGCTTATTTTTTTTAGTACATTTTTAAATTAATGTAATAACTAAAATGAATTGTAAAACTGAAAATAATTTTTTTAATTGTGTTCATGGTGGGCCGCATTTGAATTCGTGACAGGCCGCGGGGTTGAGAACCACTGCTTTCTAGAGGCACACAAGTTCTGAGTAAGAATTAGCTAAAGGGGTTCGATGCCGAGCCAAAACAGTAGGTTAAAATGTGTAATAATAATATAATATAATGAAATAAATAAAAGTAAGCTAGATAGAACACATAATATTATTTATATAATATAATGATACATTTAAAGGGGTCATATGATGCAATTTAAAATTTTCCTCTCTCTTTGGAGTGTTACAA
Organism: Sinocyclocheilus anophthalmus; assembly: GCA_018155175.1. Lineage (NCBI taxonomy): Eukaryota > Metazoa > Chordata > Actinopteri > Cypriniformes > Cyprinidae > Sinocyclocheilus > Sinocyclocheilus anophthalmus. Next base: position 217,019 of record JADLZN010000719.1, read on the forward strand.
GCTCTTGGGGCGATGAAGACGATCTGTAAAGTTTGCAAAGACTAAAGTCTCAAAACCAAATGGAGATATTCTTTATAAAAGTTAAGAGTCACCCACGCCTACCTAAAACGGCTCGTTTCTAACACGCCCCCACATGTCTACAAATATTTGCATAATGTGCCCAAATGTTCACGCAAAGAAAGAAGGCGTAACTTTGATTCTCGCTGTAGTATTGTTGCAACCACTATGTCGTGAAGGCGCTGTGTGCTTCATTGTGAAAGCGAAAACTACTTTGTTTGGCCTTCCAAAGAGGACGATATCCGCTTCGTCATGCCTAGCGCTGATCCGTGCTGGTCGCTGAGGAAAAACATCAACTTCGTGCTGTGGATCGCCATATAGGCTTTCACCGTGGACGAAGCGAGTCCAGCCCGGGGCGGCACATGTGGTTGCCGCAAGCCTCCTTCATCGAATCCGCCGCCTCTGATCACTCTAGCCCCCAGCCTCTGCTCATACTAGCCCCCGGCACTTAGCTCACTCTAGCCCGCCGTGTGTTTCGCTGTGAAAGCGAAACTAATTTGTTTGGCCTTACAAAAGAGGACAACCACTAGAAATCAGTGGTTAAGTTGCATTTAAAACACTGTTCCAGAACAGTTCAACCCAAATATTCAGATGTGTCCAGCGCATTTTATGGAGGACTGGTTCCTGATCCTGGAAGAGTAGACTACAAATGCTGGCTGTTCTGACTCACAGTCTATAAGTACGTTTTCATATTTAAAGAATTTGCCACTGATGATCAAACGCGAGTTTTGAGCAGTTTAGAGCAGTGCTAATTGTTTGTCATTTCTCCGATCACAAAATGCAGACATGGTTTTGTTTACGCGGCGCAATGCAACGCAACGCGTAAAATTACAGTATAAGTCATTATAATCAGCAATCATGTCCCCACTGGATGCAACAAATGCATCATTTATAATGGGGTTTAATGTTTTTGTCTCGTCGCTCCGGCCGGACAGGGCATCACAGTATGGTAAGGGGCGTAACATTTCCGTCACACGCTTTTGGCCAATCACAATGCACTGGATAGCTTGCCAATCAGAGCAAACCTCGCTTTTCAGACCGATGATCTTTGTAAAAACCGGTGCGTTTCAGAAAGGCGGGGCATAGAGGAGAAACAATAATGTACAGTATGTGGAAAATAATGTGTTTTTTTAACCTTAAACCGCATAAACACATTTCATTACAACAAAATACACAAATACATGTTCTTTTTACCAACATCATATGACCCCTTTAATTATTCTGGCTGCTGTGAGAAAAGGCTATAAACAATCGGCCACTTGCAGGATCCTCACATGCGATAGCCTAGTAGCAGGGACAACTTCTTTATGTTTACAGATGTGACGTAATGACGCAGCGGCATGCTCGAATTTGCCACGTAAACCTACCCGTACCACTCAAATTAGTAAACATTATTAAAAGCTAACCGTTGTGAATCGGGCTAAAGTAGTTTTGAACACTGTAGTTTTGAACACTGGCTGGTTATGCACTTGCTCAAATATTGATTTCGGATCATTTTTTACCAAAAAAGTTACGGACTGCAGCATTAATATAGATTTCAATTAATGTGCAGTCGCAGGCGTAAATATATTGGCTATTTTGAAATACAAAATGAAGGTAGCTTGAAATAAACTACTTTTGAATGCGGCTCATCCAGTTAGATTTCTGTGTCGGACATTTACTTTTTTTTTTTTTTTTTATCATTTATAGGTATCCATTTATAAAATGTAATTTACAAAGCTACAAAGGTTGTTACCATGATGCCAACAGAATGCAGACTGCCTAAAATAGCCTCTCGAGGAACTTAAAGTGACTCTATGACAACTCTTAGCTGAAGAATCAAGAGTTTGCTCCCTGCTGGTCTGATGACGGCAAACTCATCACTCCGTCTCAAAGAACTCACAGAGCCTGTTGAGACACACACACACACACACACACACAGACACAGCTCCTGACTACGCACACGCCTTGTCATTTCTTTTTTTATCCTCTTTAAATTCTCTGTGGTGACAAAGCCAATCTGATGGGCGTGCTGCACTCATGTAACGCTCTGTTTGGGATCTGGAGCAGGCTGATAATACTCAGGCAAGCATGAATTACACCGATAAGTCTAGAAATGAGCCCTGCTCAGAGTTGGTTTACCGTAAACAATGGTGCATGCGTGTGTGTTAGGCTGTAACTCAGCACCGAGGACAGGATAGATGCAAAGTGACAGGCCGTATACGCTCAAGAAGAAGTGAGGACACTGGAGGAATGATGAACTGAAGGCTGCTAAACACATTACATTAGCTATATCGTATTATCACGGAGTTCTCCATCAGTTTCAGCATTTAGTTTGAACAGAGTTGCTCAAACAGCTCAAATAACAGGTTTTTCAGACAAATGTTAAAAAACATCTTTGAGTAATCATATCGCTTACTAAATTAATCTGTGGAACAAAAATTGGATTTATTTTTTTTGTCCAAACAATGAAAGTCAATGATGTTCAGACCCCAAAGACTTTCAGAAGAGAAAAATACATAAAGGTTTTAAGAGCAACTTAATCCAAAAATAAATAAATATATAAATATATTTGTTTGTTTGAGGGTTACTTTAGTATTGAGATACTATTATAGCTTTTATTCATATTTTGAATTAAGTTTTTTGTAAGTTTTTAAATCTGTTTTAATTTTAATTTAAAAGTTTTAGTAATTTTGTTGTGATTTTGTCATTTTATTCGTTTTTTTATATTTCCATTTAGATTTATTTTTCAGTTTTTATTGTAGGCGTTTTAGTACATCAAGTTCAACTAGTCATGAAAATGAATACACACTTCTAACTTCATTGGCATGTTTATAATGAATTTACATTTTTAGTTATGCCAACTTAAAAAATATTTTATAGGGTAGAAACTCTGAGTAAAAAACGATTTTTAATCCTTATCCGGTAAAAAGCTGGAAAAGCCATGAGGTCTTCAAATATTTTGTGGACAATCAGAACCCATGGAGTCAAAAATGTTGAGAACCACTGCATTACAGCATCTCAATTACACATAAAATTTCAGCATTACGCATTGCCAGTTAGAACAAAAATGAGATTTGGATGTTAAAATGTTTCAGTCAGACACCACATAATTCAAAAACATAATTAAAACAGCTCATTTCTATTTATTACTACCTCTAGTAATGATAATCCGCAATTAAATGCTCTCCCCGTATAAGATGTCCAGATAACGGTCTTACCAGACGGCTATTGATTAAACTGGGTCTTACGAAAAACTGATTTAATTTAATTTCAAGTTTTGGAGGCAATGCAACTGAAACTCGCTATGAGTAACAGTTGTCGCATATTCTCAGATTCGTCTCTTGCACAAACACACACACACATTGCATCTGTTGTGTCCTGCGGTGTGTGTTTATACTCCGTCATCCCCTCTAGGTTGGATGTGCTGCGTTACCATCTGATATCTGGGCACAGCTTCCCTCCCGCTTTCCTCGTCTATTTACTCGTCTGCGTTTATTTAACACATAGCTCCCGGCTACGCAATAAATTAGCACTTAATATTCAAACTGACTACCCAGAGTGCACGGCTCTGCAGTCCTCTGGGGAGGAGAAGGAAGGGCCACTTGCTTCTCTCGTGCCATTGCCATGAATAATTTCTCTGCCGGCGTTTCGCCTCTTATCTGAGCCTGATCCGACCACCGTGTCAGAGAGAGCCGATGTCATTTTCGAGCAGGGTCTCGAACGTGATATTGATGACATGAGGGAAAAGAGATTAGAGCAACAAGACAAATCTAGAGGAACTATTTGACAGAGGGTTGGGATTCGTTCGGCACCAGAGGGAGAGACACAGGAATCAGCCCGGAACGGTCAAGTGCTCATGAGGTATAAAAATTGAATATGCTGATCTTCCTTTACTGAATGGCAGGTAAAGTGTACAGCTATCATTCATAATCCCGACTGCCTTCAGAGGTTACCTGCCCCTAAATGATACCGTTCTCCAACAAATATCATAGTTGCACCTTTTTTTCTTAAAATGCTCAAGGAACGTCATTGCCAAGTTGTGTTCATATGGGAAATGTAGGTTTAGGTTTAGTCCCAGTTCTCCTCTCTCTCCCAAAATAATTTTCCTTCCCATTTCAAATTTTCAGTTCAATTAAAGTAACAAAAAAGTTGAACTTTTTTCTTAAAGTACTCAAAATAACCTTTAAGAAAAAGTCTGAGATGTGGACTAGTGGTTATCACATGTCAGGGGCGGATTGGCCATCTGGCAATTCTGGCAAATGCCAGAGGGGCCGGACCATTTTGTTTAATGTGGGCCGGTCAGATTTTTTCTAAATATATATAAATAAATTTTTTACGGGCCAACAGCGCATAGGACAGGTTGTTATCGCCTGCACGATTTCTCTATGGTTATAATAATAATAATAATGTTAATAATAAATAAATGTTAAGCATTTGGCCCAGTCGGCAACGGCCGGCCGCCTGGTCCCGAGATGGGCCGACCGAACCGTTCAGTCAAAATCAAGCACGTCATCAGAGAGATTGCAACACGAGCTAATTTTCAGTAAAAGCTAGATAATGGACCGTAAAAAAGGAAAGGCGGTGCAGAAAAACGCTGCAGACGCTGCAGGTGCAGACGCTGCTAAATGCGTAAAATTAACCGAACTCTTTTCAAAAGGTTTAAGTTCGGCTGCTGCAGTGGAGGACAGTTAGTGCCGCAGAGGTAAGAGGAAAACAGAAAATACAGTTAGCACAAGTCATTTTCACACTACTTGTGCCAGTTAGCTCCTGTTTTTTTTTTTTGACAGTAGCTTACATTGTATTAAACAGTTGTAAGCTTAGCGTAGAAACCCAGTATATTTTAAAATGTCATTGCTTCGTGATAATCGGTTAACTTAAGTGTTAACGAGCCTGTTACTGAATTGAATAACTGAAATATCAGCAGATAAAGTGGGATTTAGGGTAAAAACTGATGTAGGCTACTTGCAATATAGTCTAACACATCATAAACCTATAGCAATAGCACTGTAGACATTTGTAGTGAACTTTACTTTGAATATGTAGAAATAAAACACTGAGCACACATACAGTACATAAGTTTACAGTATGCAGTTAATCCTTAGGTAGGGTGGACTGCAGAGTCAAGTGTCATGGAGGTAGGAAGACACAATGAGAGACACACACCCTGATACAGCTGCTTCCAGTTTCTTAATAATGTGGCTCTAAATAACTATTAATTAACTCTTAGGATAGCAGGAACCTGTGCCTGTTTCACACACACACACACACACACACAGAGAGAGAGAGAGAGAGAATCACACCACACACAAATGCACATGCAAGACATACTAGCAACACTTCAGCTACTTTAATTTACAAATAATTGTATATCAAAAAGGATTTACTGCTGCTACTATTTATAGTTTTTGCTATATATTCTATTCCCTTTTTTGCTATTATTACTTGTTTGTATTCATGTGTATTCCAATGTTGAGAGCAGTCAGTGAGAAAATATTTTGCTGTAATGTTTAAGTCCTATACTGTGTTCATTAACTAGGATGTTGCTGGAATCAGTACAGCCAGAGACCCCTGGTCTTTCAACAGCAGTGCTGTGAGGAAGGATGCTACGGTAGGCTGCTACGGTAGGCCTAGCACAGACAGGGAGGAGTGTGGTAGAGGTAGGAAAAACCCAACAGACAGACAGTGACAACAAAGAACAACATACTGTAGAGAATGACAGTAACAGCAGACAAATGGCATAAACAGACAGCACACAGACGCTACAACATCCTCAGATTATTTTCTTTTGTTTTTACTGTATGTGTAAATTTGTTATAAACGTGTACTCTTTAAAAAGTAGTAAGCATTGTTTGCCAATGTTTAAATATCTGTTACATATATGGTACTGCTTATATTATTTCACCATCTGTACACAAATGTAAGTAGTGAATGTGTGTGTGGTAATGTGGGCCGGTGTGGCTACAGTGCCAGGGCTGAATTTTTGTCCCAGTCCGCCCCTGTCACATGTGGTGCCATTTTGGTGCTCATATGGGAAATGAAGGTTTAAATACAGCTACAATCTTATTTCCTCTCTCTGCTCAAATAATTTCCTGACCTGTCGTCTTTCTAATCCTAAAGTCAATAAAAGTGAGAGAAAGTCCAAAAACAAACTTTATCTTTCAAACTAATTTTCTACTTCTCTTAAAAGGCAGCCTAGGAAAAAAAAGGAGTTGTGGACTAGTGGCTAACTAGCACATGTTTCAGACTTTTTGAGCCTTGGTGCTCACTCAGAAAACACAGGTTTGAATCCAGACAAACTTATTTGACTTTTGCAAGACACTGTCTTTCATTTCACCATCCATAAAGATGTCAAAATAAGTCCCATTTAAAATTCTGACATCAATAAAAGTGACAAAATGTCCAAAAAGAGCCAAACTTTGTTGTTTTGGTGCTCGTATATGAAATAAAGGTACAAATCCATCCACAATCCTATTTCCTCTCCGTTCAAATAATTCTGGTTCTGTTTTCTTTCTAACCTTGCAGTCAGTATAGGTGACAGGAACAGTCAGACTTTCTCTTCCAAACTAATTTTTTAGTTCTCCTTCAGGCAGTCTAAAAAAAAAAGTTGTGGCCTAGTGGTTAGCACATGTTTCAGACATTTAGAGTCTTGGTTATCATACAAATTCAAAATTATTTGTCAATTACCTGATTATTTATGTCTATTTCTGATTATTTCATATTAATTTCACTGTCAATAAAGTGCAAAAAACGACAAACTCAGCATTTCTGTTAAAATGCTATACAGTATGTTCATGTTGAGGCTAGGTGCCCACACAGGAAACACAGGTTTGAATCCAGCCTTAGAAATAAGAAATATTTCAATATTTATTTATATTAAATAACTTTCTAATTATGTGTTCAACTAAGGTCACAAAAAGTAGTAAGTTCAAAATAACCAAATTCCTCATACTTTTGTCATAAACACTGGCATTTTGAGGTTGACATGGAAACCAGAAAATCATTCTCAAATGACACAAAGACGCTTACCAGAACAACCTGTGACACACTCAAAAAGCCCTTTCGACAGAGTGATAAGTAAACACTTACAAACACAGAGACAACACAAGACCTAATCCTGCACCTAATTCCCTCTTATCCCAAACTCCTGCTCGAACAGCGACGCTAGAACGGAAGAAACGGTGCAGGAGGCACAGGATAAAATCTATCCACTCCACCTGCCTGCCGCGGGCCCCGCTGGCAATTACCTGAGCTCTGGCCTGGCTTGAGCTCAGAGAGCGCGAGAGTCTTAATGGCTTTGCATGCAGGAAGATGTCAGAACTGAGATTACAATTACTGATAGGACTCTGCTACCAGACCGACTCTCTTCTCTCTCTCTCATGCCGCACCGGATTACTCACACTGAGCTTCTCTGATAAACTGCATGGCGAGGGGAGATGAAAAGTAGGTAAATAAATAAACGAAGGGATGACGTTTTCACAAGGTGCGGCGTGTGCTTATTGTTATCTTCTGTTGGAGGTTGTGGGGGGGTTGCTGATGTGTCTGATGAGGTATGTTATGAGGCTGGAGTTTCACAGCCTTGATGAAGAGATAAAGCTTTCATTTCCAAAGGAAATCACTAGTCATTTAATACACACACACACACACATGAATGCATAAAGAACTGCAGTGAAATCCTTCATTTTCAATATAATATATTTACATACATAGAGAGAGAATATGAAGGATTTTAGTGAAACTACACCGTGTTACATGAACTGCATTCATTTGAAATAGAAATCTTTTCTAACATTATATACAGTGGGTACGGAAAGTATTCAGACCCCCTTAAATTTTTCACTCTTTGTTATATTGCAACCATTCGCTAAAATCATTTAAGTTAATTTTTTTTCCTTAGAATGGACACACAGAACCCCATATTGACAGAGAAAAAAAAAAAACACAGAATTTTGGACATTTTTGCAGATTTATTAAAAAAGAAAAACTGAAAATATCACATGGTCCTAAGTATTCAGAACCTTTGCTCAGTATTTAGTAGAAGCACCCTTTTGATCTAATACAGCCATGAGTCTTTTTGGGAAAGATGCAACAAGTTTTTCACACCTGGATTTGGGGATCCTCTGCCATTCCTCCTTGCAGATCCTCTACAGTTCTGTCAGGTTGGATGGTAAACATTGGTGGACAGCAATTTTTAGGTCTCTCCAGAGATGCTCAATTGGGTTTAAGTCAGGGCTCTGGCTGGGCCATTCAAGAACAGTCACAGAGTTGTTGTGAAGCCACTCCTTCGTTATTTTAGCTGTCTGCTTAAGGTCATTGTCTTGTTGGAAGGTAAACCTTCAGCCCAGTCTGAGGTCCCCCCCCTTCCCTGAGCATCTGGAGAGAAGGGTTTCGTCCAGGATATACCTGGTACTTGGCACGCCATTCATCTTTCCCTTCGATTGCAACCAGTGTCCGTCCCTGCACGAAAAACACACACACAGCATGTGCTGCCACCAACAGCTTCACTGTTGGGACTGTATTGGACAGGGGATGAGCAGTGCCTGTTTTTCTCCACACATACCACTTAGAATTAAGGCCAAAAAAAGTTCTATCTTGGTCTCATCAGACCAGAGAATCTTATTTTCTCACCATCTTGGAGTCCTTCAGACGTTTTTTAGCAAACTCCATGCGGGCTTTTCATGTGTCTTGCACTGAGGAGAGGCTCCGTCGGGCCACTCTGCCATAAAGCCCACGACTGGTGGAGGGCTGCAGTGATGGTTGACTTTTCTACAACTTTCTCCCATCTCCCGACTGCATCTCTGGAGCTCAGCCACAGTGATCTTGGGTTCTTCTTTACCTCTCTCACCAAAGCTCTTCTCCCCCGATAGCTCAGTTTGGCCGGACGGCAGCTCTAGGAAGGGTTCTGGTCGTCCCAAAAGTCTTCCATTTAAGGATTATGGAGGCCACTTTGCTCTTAGGAACCTTAAGTACAGCAGAAATGTTTTTGTAACCTTGGCCAGATCTGTTGCCTTGCCACAATTCTGTCTCTGAGACTTTAGGCAGTTCCTTTGACCTCATGATTCACATTTGCTCTGACATGCACTGTGAGCGGTAAGGTCTTATATAGACAGGTGTGTAGCTTTCCTAATCAAGTCCAATCAGTATAATGAAATCAGTCTAATCAAACACAGCTGGACTCAAATGAAGGTTTAGAACCATCTCAAGGATGATCAGAAGAAAAGCACAGCACCTGAGTTAAATATATGAGTGTCACAGCAAAGGGTCTGAATACTTAGGACCATGTGATATTTCAGTTTTTCTTTTTTAATAAATTTGCAAAATTGTCAACAATTCTGTGTTTTTCTGTCAATTGGGGGTGCTGTGTGTACATTAATGAAGAAAAAAAATGAACTTAAATGATTTTAGCAAATGGCTGCAATCTAACAAAGAGTGAAAAATTTAAGGGGGGTCTGAATACTTTCCGTACCCAATGTATGTCTTTCTGTAACGTTGATCAATTTAAGTGTCATTGTGAATAAAAAAGTCTTGTTATATTAATTTTCTTTTCAAAAAATTAAATCATCTTACTACATTTTTTAAAAAACATTCAAACAGAACAGTTAGGTATTGTAAAAATATTTCACAATATTATTTTTTATACAGCAGACAAGAGCAAAAATTAAGATTATGCAATAGCAAACAACTGATTCTAAAAACGATAGCACTGATACTCATGTTATCAGAGTCTCAGGCAAACCCAATGAATGAATGAATGAATGAATGAAGTCTGCCTTGCTTCAGTTTACTCTCATGAGCTAAAACCACACCGTTTTCTCAACTCAAGAGATAGATAGTGGTAACAAAAAGTGACCACTATTCCAAATTTAAATACTGTAATAATGTACCAGAAACATTTTACAATACCAATTGGCACTTAAGACCTCTTGGGCGTTGTATTGAGATTTGGCAGACATTAAAACACTGACGTGGTGTTAAAAGAGTTATTCTGCCATCTAGTGTCTAACAACTGAATTTAAACTGTATGCACAAATTATATTCAAAGAAAACAATATTTAAAGATGCCAAGGAAGTACTAGTGTAACATCAAAATACTGATCAGGGGAATGTATAAATGAATAAATGATAGTGATCTCATACTGTAAAAGGACTGAATCGAATCACTACATAACCTGATTATACTGAACAACAGGAAGTGAGCCCCCACAGCCTCCATTCACACACAAGTGTGAAACTTAGTGCAATGATGTCACACCATCGCAGGTACACTCAAAAACCAGAGTTAAAAAACATCATCCATCTGATGCAAAATCAGATACGAGAGGTTGGAAAAGGATCAGAGTGCTTATCGCAGAGAGATAAGCCAGGCATAGATGCACTCCGATTATTTTAGCATCTCTCATGCATAAGTAACAACTGAGCTAGAGGAGCAGGCGGGCAGCTGAAGCGGTGTTAATGAGACAAACTTTTTAATGGAACTGTGGAAAGAGAGTGCCAAATGCAAATGCAACTTATCACCTCTCTCTGCCAACAGGCCAGGGAACGCATTAATGCGTTTAAGAGCAAAGAAATTACCCACAGTTCTCCCCTCTCTCTCCGTTATTTTTTTTATTTATCTTGTGAAGGCTTGTCATGTACAGTGAGTGCTCATGGAGGGCAACTGCACAGGCCCTGGCAGATGGATGGAGAAAGTAAGGCAGGAGATGAATAGACAGTGAATGGTGCATTTCACAGAAAAAAGTGTTCTTGCAGTCTGAGTGCGAGTGCAGGGGCGGAGGTGACACATTACTGCATTTTAATACATTTGTACTGGCCTTTCTGTGGAAGACAATATCTTAGAGAACAGCAATTCTTTATGACCCCTTTAATCTGAAAAAAATATTAAAGGGGTCATATGATGCGATTTCAAGTTTTCCTTTCTCTTTGGAGTGTTACAAGCTGATTGTGCATAGATAAGATCCCTGAAGTTGCAAAGACTAAAGTCAAAACCAAAGAGATATTCTTTATCAAAGTTAAGACTCTGCCACGCCCCCCTAAAACGGCTCGTTCTAACACGCCCCACATATCTACATCACTATGTGGAAAAATTTGCATAACGCCACCCAAGGTGCACGCAAAAAGAAGGCGTGGTGCCGTACCGCAGTAGCTGTGAAGCAGGCCAGTCAGGGAGGGATCCACTGTGTGTTTCCAGTGCGAAGCAAAAGCACTTTATTGGGCATTCCAGAAGTCGAGCATTGGACTCTTTAAGATACTACAACCGACCAGCAACGCCTTTTAGAGATGACCGGTTCGTGAACCTACGAGAGGGGTAATATGACTTTCTATGACAATGGCGCTTCTGAATAGTACTGTTTGTGATAGTTTAAGTTTTTGCTATTGACGGTTCAAATGCGGGTTTTGCGCATTGTGTGTGTGTGTGGTGTGTGTGTGCGCACGTGTGTGTGTGTGTGTGTGAGAGAGAGAGAGAGACAGGGTCACATCAAAGTGGAGTCGGCTGTCTTAACCGTGGCTTTGTTGCAAACACATAGCAGCTTCATCACTGTTTCTGTCACGCGACTCTGTTCCCCTTTCTGGTTCTGTTTTTACATTTATTTTGAAAGATGAAGCTTTTTATTATGGTAAGGGGCGTTACATTTCCCACGAGTGCTTGCTGTGTTCGGCCAATCAAAATGCACTGGATCAGCTGGCCAATCAGAGCAAACTGCACTTGTCAAAGGAGGGGGCTTTGAAAATGACGTGTTTGAGAGAGGCATAGAGGACCTACAATAATGTAAAGTATTTGAAAAATAATGTGTTTTTTTTTTACATTAAAGCATGTCAACATATTCTGTTACACCAAATACACAAAATAATAATCTTTAAAAAAGCATCATATGACCCCTTTAAACAAAAAGACATTAGGAATCACAAATCGCAACGATGTTCACAAAGACAGTGAAACAAATCAGGAGTCAATACACTCACAAAAAAATGTGGAAAAAAAAAAAAAAAAAACAGGCAAAACGAACAAGCAAAGTGTGTCACAAATGCAAAGCTATTCAAACCAAATAAATCATCAATCATCTTCAGTTGTTTCTAACTGTGACGCTTCATAAATAAATCGCTTCAAATTTGTAACAACATATGCAACTCCACCAATAACACACCTGAAAATTCCCTTTTAGATGCCTGGTGCCCAATCATATACTACAACACAGCAACAGACAAGACAGAAAATACTGTATGCACAAGCCATAAACACTACTGCCACTCAATTGAACTTCACTTTGGAACAGATGCAGAGTAAAAATACCAAATCATGGCGTATTCATGTACTGGAACACACTTCTAATATTTATAACGGTAACACTTTTATATCAATATTTGAACATCCTTTTGCATGAAACAGATAGCAAAGGATCAATTCCTCCTCAGATGGCTGAGCTGATATCTTACCATGACTCATGTTTAACAAGAGAGGTCTCCAGTGATCAGGACATTATTGATAATCATGAATATTTAGAGGCACAGACCTTGATGTTCTGCTCTGAAAAGCACCAGCAGAACAGAGAGGAGTTGCCATGTCACAGCTTCATTCTGATTAATGATAAGACTTCCCATTACATCTACATCACACAGAGACACTGCATGTGGCTTGCAATCCACATATCGGATGGTTCACTGATGGGTTGCAGGTTCGTAGACTATAGACCACAGAGAAAAGAATCAGTGCTAGTGTAAATAATAAAATGCTACCGACCACATAACAGTACATCAGTAGAATAGCTAAACAAATAAGCTTTTCAGCTTTCAAATGGGAGAAAACATGCAATACCTTTTGTTAAATAAAATCCATTCAAATTCTACTCATCCATCACTTAATATTTATTGATTTATTGATAAAACACATAATATTTGATAATGCTGCATATAGCTGGACCTACACTACCATTTACAAGTTTGGTGTTGGAAAGAAAAGAAAAAAAATCTCTTATGCTTACAATAATTCAATCAGTAAAAACAAAATATTGTGAAACATTATTACAATTTAAAATAATTGTTTTCTATTATAGTTAAATGTTAAGTTAAATGTAATATATTTCTGTGATGCAAAGCTGAATTTTTAGCAGTTATTATTCCAGTCTTCAGTGTCACATGATCTTTTAAAAATATTTTGATTTAGTGTTCAAGAAACATTTTTTTTATATTATCGGTGTTGAAAACAGTTGTGCTGCTTAATATTTTTATGGAACCCATGATCATTTTTTTTCAGGATTTTATTGATGAATGGAAAGTTCAAAAGAACAGCATTTATGTGTATTAGATATTATAAATGTCATAACTTTTGATCAAATTAATGCATCCTTGCTGAATAATAGTATTACTGTCATCTTGGCAACTAACTGAAATGAATAAGTTGAAGTTGAAACACTAAAATTAATTCAACTAAAACTGAAATAAAAAAATTGTATAAACTAATAAAAAACGAAACTAAAATTCATTAAATTGTAAAAAAATAAAAGCCAATTCAAATATTAATAAATATTTAAAAGGTACAAGTGAAGCAAAACCAGCTGAGAACCACTGGTGTAAAAATAAATTAATAAATAAAAATCCATACTGAACTCCACACAAACATCAGAATCACAGCTGAGGGTTGTGGTGACATCTGGCCATGTTCACACATCTACTAATAAGACACTGAGGTTGAGAGAGAGATGTTCAGGGATGAATAGGAGGATTGAGTCATAATTACCTTCACAACCTGCCTCCACACACACATACAGACACACATGTTTACTCTTCAAAGCTTGAGCCCAGGGGAAGCTTTTCTATTAAGTGTCCAGAGCATGTCAGAGCTCAGATAAGACACACCATCAAGACGTACCACAGGATCCTCGGGTACGGGTCGTCACGTACAACATCACACACACACAGTCCTTCAATCCAATGTCTACAAGACAACGACATGTACAATGTGTAACACGTATAGACTAGATAAGGTGGCCCCTCCAGGGGCCCAAGAATGAAGGGACACAATCCCTAAAGGACCTGAATAAGTGGATGAGAGGAAGTGAAAGATGGGACAAAGGAAAACACTGAGTGGAATTCAAAGAAGCCAATTTCACCCGTGTCAAGAGAGCAGTAGCGCGTTTCTCCGACAGGGACATGACCAGGCCGAGTGTTCCTCGCTGCAGGACTTTATTTAAAAAGAAAAACTTTCAAACTGGTTATTTATAAACAAGTTTTTTTCTTTTATTATATTTATTGCGGAATTGTGAACTAGTTTGGATGTTTGAACAGAGATTAATGTTTGATAAAGCTAAGAAAGAAAAAAGCCACTAAAGGCCATGTGTTAAAGTCATTTTAATTAACATAGTAATATTTAACACAGTTAAATAAACATAGAACCTTTTTTATATTATAATGACAAATATACATATTAAATGTATACATTTATGTGCGTGTAATTTTTTTTTTTGCTGTTGCCAACATTTTATAAAAGCAGCTTGGTGCATTAATATAGAATGTGGGGTCACAGGTGTCCTTTTTACTTATTCATATAGTTTAAAAACAGAATCAAAATTCAGAATCAGCCCTATCTGTATTATAAAGCAAGTTATTAAATGCTTAAAAATACATAACAGATAACTACAAACTAGTTCATAATCTCTACCACAATACTTGTGTAATAAAACCAAAATAGTTAAATCAGAGTTTTGATATATTTCATTCAAACGAACCATTTGGACTGACTCATAAATTAATCAAACATATAAAATGTAACGCTGCTGCTATTTAAATTAAAATACGCTATTAAAACACCTCCATACAAGAAACAATTGCAAAACTAGTCTGATTGCATGGTCTTTAGAAAACTTTTGTATTTAAATCAACGCATATGCACAATATTGCTTAATTTTATATTGCCATCAAAATCATCAGAAAAAAAATATAGTGAATATTCAATATAATACCGTTCAAAAGTTTGGAATCTGTAATATTTTGGTTTTAAAGTAGTCTCTTATGCCCACAAAGGCTGCATTTATTAGATTTTAAATCTAATTGTAATTTATTCCTGTATTGGTAAAGATTAATTTTCTTTCTTTCATTTTTTAATTTTATTAAATGTCTTTACTGTCACTTTTGATGAATTCACCCTTGCTAAATAAAAGCATTAATTAAATTTTTTTTTTTTTAAATCTTACTGACTTTTGAATGGTAATGTACACTACTATCAGTAAACATCATTATTTATAAAAAAACATGGCATTACCATGGTACACATAAAGAAGGTATCACCACAGTGCCATAAGACAATTTCAAAAATAATATGATTGCTACCAAACTGCCCTGAAATTCCTTACATGACACGATGACTGACAAAGGAAAAACCTAACATTATGTACAGTATTTACATCGCTTGTCTGAAAGTACAGTGTACAAGTCAGAGTGTGTTTGCATGCATCGTTACACTTCTGTCCTGAAGTATTGTGCAGTGCTGAAGTGTTTGTAGAAGAGTCTCACCAGCTGTTTGGCTTTCTCAGACTCCTGCCGCGTCTGTACTCGCTCTCTCTGCACCGCTCGAGTGATATCCTGCCGGGCTGCCTCTCTCTCTTTGTGTGCGATGTGAGCCAACTCCTCCTGTATAATGGCCTGCTGCTGCTCATACCTGTGCAAGCACGTACACACACACACAGACACGGCTTTATTTACATGCCTGTTGCCAAGCCATGATTCACTCACTGCAGTTCTCAATCCTACCACAGAGCGTCAGTGTTTTGTCCACTGTTCTTCTGCTTGTTTCAACTGTATGATTCACACTTGAACAGCATCCAGGAAAAAAAATTAGTCCTCTTCTAAATTTAAGGTCTCTTCTCTTGTGAGAGCTACAGTGTTTAGTATTCATGTCATATTTTATCATTACATATATTATTAGATTCGAAGCTTAATTGGGAAAAATGCAAGATGAATTGGTTGAAAATGTTTAAAACACATGAAGTGATTCAGAAAGAACTAGAAAGAGCTGAAATGAAGGGTGTGTCATGTGTATCTGCGTTTAGGAATAATATTGGTGGTGTCTGTCTGAGTGGATCAGCTGACTCAGCTCAAAATGGCGCTGTGTTAGTATTTTAATATATTGTTGATACATAAACAGTTTTTCAATCCTAAATCCTGTCTCTAAGTGCAATGCCAAATTTTTTTTTTTTTAAAGGCAGCTACATATTTTCATGTATAAGACCCATTTTAGATTTAAATGGGTATACTATACAAAAAAATTTTAGCATTTGGAAAATATTTAGTTTCTATTAAATTGCATAATTGTTTTTGTTCTACTCACTATAGTGCTGTACTGTTAGATGTATTTATTTGATCATTCATAATTTCTGTGTTACTTGTTATTTTAATTAATTTGTATTATTAATTATTGTAAATAAAATTTATTATGGATTCATTTTAATATAGAGTCATATTTATTTCATTTTTAAGTGTTTAGTAAAATAACTATAAATAAAAATGGATCCTGTCATAAAGCGGGTCATTGATGCTATTTTAAGATCATTCTTTGTGTATTTGGTCTTGTTTGTAACAGAATATGTTGACATGCTTTAATATACAAAAAACACATTTTTTCAAATACTGTACATTATTGTAGGTTCTCTATGCCCCGCCTCTCTCAAACGCTTCGTTTTCTACAAAGTCCCTCCTTCCGACAAGCGCAGTCTGCTCTGATTGGCCAGCTGACCCAGTGCATTGTGATTGGCCGAACACCACAAGCACACGTCGGAAATGCAATGCCCCTTATTATAATCGCGAGCTTCAGCTTTCAAAGTAAATAGCAAGACAGTTAATAATGCCGTTAATTTTACCATCAGTTCAAGCCCGAAATGGCAACAGAGTCGCGTGACAGACACAATGATGATGCTAGTACACAAGCTGTGGTTAAGACAGCTGATGTGCTATGATTTCTGACAGGCAGTTCTCTCTCCTGTGATGTGACCCTGTTCCCCTCACACACACACACACACACACACACACACACACACACACGACGCGTTACTCTGCGCTGCGCAAAACTCCGCATTTGAACAGTCAATAGCAAATACTTAAACTAATAACAAAACATACTTACAGTCCCTGATTCAGAAGTGCCAGATTGTCATAGCAAAGTCGGAATTGACCCTTTTTTTTCTTTTTTTTTTAGAAATAGCCTTTGTGCAAAGCCAGCCTTGTACTCTTCCAGGTTCAAAAAACTGCCGTCCATAAAATGCGTTGCACAAATTCGAACATCTGGGTGTGCTGTTCTGTTGTAAATAAATCTAAAACCAATGATTCCTAATTGCATCTACCTCCGGAAGGCCAAATAAAGTGCTTTTGCTTTCGCACTGAATCACACAGCGTCTCCCTGACATGCTGCATCAACACTACTGCTGTTCCTGAAACCACGCCTTCTTTCTTTGCGTGCACATTTGGGCGGCATTATGCTAATATTTCCACATAGTGACGTAGACATGTGGGGGCGTGTTAGAACGAGCCGTTTTAGGTAGGCGTGGTTGACTCTTAACTTTTGTAAAGAATATCTCTTTGGATTTGAGACTTTAGTCTTTGCAAATTTACAGATCTTCTTTATGCACCAAGAGCTTGTAACACTCCAAAGAGAAAGGAAAACTTGAAATCGCATCATATGACCGCTTTAACTTATCTTTTTTTTTTATTATTTAGTAATTTTTACACCGTTTTTTTCTCTCTAAACTTTTCCACAGAAAGTTTAGCACTCTCTTTTGAAAACCCTGCACTAGAGTACCTCTTCCTGAGCTCCTCTTTAGTGTCAGAAAAAGTTGTCCTGGCCTGTGTCTTTGGAGGTTGCGGGTCAGATGTGCTGGATGTTCGAGTATGCTGACCTGCAAGGTTACAGAAAAATGTACCTGCATTACAAATTAAATATCTCACTAATTGCATCTCACACAATAGGAATATAAACTGCAAACATTTATGAAAATATTTTGTCATACCTAGGTTTTCTTTATTGTTGACAGGCGGTCTTGGATCCACACTGGCATTCCTCATGCGCTGTAGGACGTCTTCAGACAGCTAAGGACAAAAAACAGTGAAAAAATTACACAGATGTCCTCAACAAGCCTCTAAAGTTTTATAAGAGTGCTCATATTTCATAAAATTCTTCCCACCATTGGGAACCAGCAAATACATACTCAACATAAGAAGAAATATATACACATAGAAACGATAAAGCTTAATCATTCCTTCTGGAACAGCCTTGCAGATTTGTAAATGCAAATTTTAATAAAGAAGAATAACTTGTTTCGGTTGACTCAGTGTTTCTTCTAACTAACTGGTTGAATGATTTAATGACTCACTCAACAAAAAGGTCTCACTTGTCCTCACCTACTGACCTAATGGGCAGTAGGCAGTCGTGGCCTAATGGTTAGAGAATCAGACGGGTTCGAGTCAGGGATTGTAGGTGGGGGAAGTGAATGACCAGCACTCTCTTCCACCCTCAATACCAGGACTGAGGTGAGACCCTTGAGCAAGGCATGGAGCCCCCAACTGCTCCCTGGGCGCTGCAGCAAAAATATGTGTGGGGGTGTGTGCACTTGGATGGGATAAATACAGAGCACAAATTCCGTGTATGGGACACCATACTTGGCTACATGAGCCACTGAACGAATCTTTAAGTGACCGAATTAAAAAAAAGATTCGAGTCACTCGAAGAATCAAACTCTCCAGTCTGTAGTCAACTCTCTTTATAAAGAGTATTGCAAGATTACCACGCTTAACGTCCCGACAGGACTATACACCTGCTCTTGGTTTCAATTACATTTCTGCACACCTGAGGAGCCACTAGACTAGCAAGGACTCGACTGTCATAAACCAGAGTCCGTCTGTCAATCATGTGCGAAAAAACTCCTACATATCCATCTGTTTGTGAGATGACAGACATCCGAAACAACACTGTGCCGTTTTCTTTAAAGGGGTCATATGATGCTTTTTTAAAGATCATTATTTTGTGTATTTGGTGTAACAGAATATGTTGACATGCTATAATGTTAAAAAAACACATTATTTTATACTGTACATTATTGTAAGTCCTCTATGCCACGCCTCTCTCAAACGCTTCGTTTTCTACAAGTCCCTCCTTCCGACAATCGCAGTCTACTCTGATTGGCCAGCTGACCCAGTGCATTGTGATTGGCCGAACACCACAAGCACTCGTCGGAAATGTAACGCCCCTTACCATAATCGTGAGCTTCATCTTTCAAAATAAATGTAAAGACAGAGCCCGAAAGGGGGAACAGAGTCGCGTGACAGACACAGTGATGAAGCTGGTATGTGTGCAGTACACAAGTCACGGATAAGACAGCTGACTCCACTGTGATCTCTCTCTCTCGCTCGCGCACACACACACACGATGCACAAAACTCCGCATTTGAACAGTCAATAGCAAATACTTAAACTAATAACAAAACAGTAGCTGATTCAGAAGAACCAGATTGTCATAGAAAAGTCAGAATTACCTACTCTCCTAGGTTCACGAAACGGTCATACATAAAATGCATTGCTGTTCTGTTGTAAGTAATCTTAAGATTCCTAAATGCATCTACTTCCGAAACGCCAAATAAAGTGCTTTTGCTTTCACAACGAAACACACAGAGTCTCCACGACATGGCTGCCTCAACACTAACTGGAGTTACTGAAACCACGCCTTCTTTCTTTGCGTGCGCATTTGGGTGCATTATGCTAATATTTCTACATAGTGATGTAGATATGTGGGGGGGTGTTAGAACGAGACTTTTTAGGGGGGAGTGGCAGAGTCTTAACTTTGATAAAGAAATATCTCTTTGGTTTTGAGACTTTAATTCTTTGCAACTTCAGGGATCTTATCTACGCACAATCAGCTTGTAACACTCCAAAGAGAAAGAAAAACTTGAAATCGCATCATATGACCCCTTTAACTCGTCCCGGTCAATGAAGGAAATTTGGGTAACCTGACGGCAGATTCACGCAAAAACAAAAACAATCGTATAGTGAACCAGAATGACTGGTAGGTAGTAAATATGGGATGTTGGATTACCTTCACTCCACGCAGAATCCTCACCCTGTCATCCTCATCTAGGCCGAAAGAAACTCTCCTAGGCGTGCTTTCTCCGGATCCCATCGCTTTTTTTGCTACAGCTCCCTTAACAGATCTTTAATAAAATATAGATATTTTTATTCTTTTATTGAAAAGAACACAAATTATTCCTTAAACACGCAGATATGTTTGACAGATTTGCACCTTACCTTTAGGAAGTGGCAGTTTGTAAGGGGCAGTATCCTGAAACATTATTGGCCAACGACAGTGCAATAAGCCAATAGAATTTCAGGATATATATCGACGAATGGAGTAAAGGCTTCTGGGAGTTGCAGTCAATAAGCCGTACTTTTCATTAGCCCCTGATTTAGTCAGTGCTCATTTAATTTTAATGGTTTAGTGAACTTTATATTTCATAAGGTTTTGTTTATTTGTAGTGTTTTAAATTACGAACTGCAATGTTTATTATCTCTATCAATAAAAAACATGAACTGTGAAAACTAGAGGTGTAAAGTTATCCAATAAATATTGAGTTGTATGACTGAGCTTCAGTTATTTAAAATGACTTCCAAATACCTCCAACTAAGTATTGTTTACAAAGTGACTCTGGATGAATCTCTCATAAACAGTAACTAGATAAAACATCATTTGATTCTTGGTGTAATACAATGTCGACCAAAAAACATTTTGTAGCAACTCCAATCTTTTTTTTTTCCAACTCTGTACAGGTGAAAATGCATTGTTTTTATCACAATATTAACTGCTTTAAAGTCAATTTTGTAGATATATGAAATAAATAAGCTTTCTAAAAAAAAAATCAGCTTGTACTCAGATAATTAATTTGGTATATTGTTGATTCCTGTACAACAAATCGCTCCTAATTTTTAAGTCGCTTCAAATACAAATGAGCAACTTTTACTATCATTACTGAACATGAGATATTAGCCTCTTAACAACCCATAACTTAATATTTAAAGCATTCAACAAATGCATGACACAAAATATAATTCAGAGACCAGACAATGTTCTCCTTCAGGTATTGATTTATTCTCAAATGCCATCATACTCCTTCCACAAGGCATCATAAGCAAGTACTGTACATATAATAACATTCCCTGTTCTACAGACAAATCAGAAGTAGTAATGTTTCTATGAAGGAAAAGACAGATTTGAATGAGAGGAAGCTGCATTTTTGACTGCTTTAACTTTTGTGACAATGTGAATAGTAAGTGCACAGTAATCAATAATTACCTTCACTTTAATTATAGCGCAAATATTAACTGCAAGAGAGAATACTGAAAGAGGTCTGTCCATTATCCATAACCGATTTCCATTCAGAATATCCAAAATTCCCACCTCTAATGTGGCACTTGATGCAGAATGTAACCATGCATGTTCCCTTAAATTCAACAGCAGAATTATAATACAATGCCTCAGGTAATTACAGTGTCATAAAGGCATTTCATTCTATTGGCTAAATGTCTGTCACAACACTATACATGTTTAATTGCAGATTTCAAAGACCTCTCTGTAGGAAACTGATTTGAGATAAGATTATTTAACACGACACCATCATCACCATTGACAGTGCCATAGTAGGACTGTCCCAGAAGAAGTAAACTGAAGCAAGGACATGACAGTGTGACCTTTCAGTGGACAATGATTGTGAATGGAGTGCACAAAATAGAGGGCTTGTAAAGAACCATTATGATTGGCTGGGATTGAAGGTGGTCTAGGAGTCATTGACTGACATGTTCTCCACCTTGTTCTCTAGATCAGCATTACCACCCTGCTGTTTCTTCTTCTTCCCTCCTTCCTGCTGTTTCTTGTGCTTCTTGGTTGCCTCCTGGTCGATAGGGGCTGGCTTCACGAACTTGATCATTTCTGTTAAACCTGAATAAAGAAACCATAATATTGACAGACAGCTGGTGGCTTCTTGTCAGAGAAAACATAGTCTACATATAATGAACATCTACCTAAAGGATCTACTCATAGCTCAAATCTTGTGATTTATGACTACTACTCCTACAGCACAACCAGTGTAGTCTGATTCCCAAACAAATTAATCATCTGAGCCAAAGAATGACTCTTATGAATTTGATCGTTGTAGTGAGTATAGTGACAGTTCAGCTAGTATAATCCGATTCCAAAACTAATGACTCTTCTGAGCCGGTTCTTTATAGTGAATCAAAAACACAAAATGACCAATGTCGTCCAATTTCCAAATGAATGATTCTTATGAGTCAGGTGACAGGTCTTTTGAGCAAGCCAAAAACATTCAGTGTAACCAGTGTGGTCTGATTCCCGAAGGAAATGTATCTCATTTGTGTCAGTTCTTTTGAGCAAATGAAAAACTTGCAGCATGATACGTGTGGCCAAATTCCCAAAAGATTGACTCTTATGAGTCGGTTATTTTTAAAAAAATCTAACACATACAGCACAACGAGGTTTGCCTGATTTCTGAACTAATGACTCTTATATATCACTTCTATATAGCAAATCAAAAACATACAGCACTAACACTAGGAAACATTCAAAAGAACCAGTATCGGAACATATCGAATAAGCTACCCCATCCCAAAACAAACAACTAGCACCTCTCAAGTCTTTTTCATGCATTTAGTATAAGATTGAACCAAACTTTACCAAACGATCCATATTTAGCGATCCTCACCTGGAGGCATGAATGCCTTGAGGGGTTCTGGAATAATGATGCCTTCCTCTGTCTGAAAGTTCTCCAGGATAGCACAGATAACACGAGTGGTCGCACACATGGTGGCATTTAGCATGTGCACGAACTCAGCCTTAAAGAGAACAAACACAATGACCAATGAAACCAGCTTGATACAGTAAATACAGATTACCCGGAATCCTTACTCAGAACTGTACCTTGTCCATCATTTTCTTGGTCTGCCCGTAGCGAATACGTAAGCGGCGAGCCTGGTAGTCTGTGCAGTTTGAGCATGACACAAGCTCTCTAAAAGCCTGGGAGCCTGGGAACCAAGCCTCTAAATCCAGCTTTTTACTAGCTGCATGGTTCAAAGCACCTGTGAAATAAAAGCAAACAATATATTTGAAGCTTTGTTATGGGATGCTGTGAAAAGCTTTTACTGATTTCCAACAAAAGGCGCCCAATGGCGCTCTCAATGAAAATCAAGATTAATGTGAACAAACCTGACACAATGTTGACGATCCGGTAGGGGATTCCTAATGACTGATAAAACTCCTCAGCAGTTCCAATCATCTCATCAAACATCTCCCAGGACTTGCCGTCATAAGGAGAGGCATAGACAAACTGCTCAATCTGGAAAGCGATGGAGAAAGATTGTGATTTTGCTATTATACAGTTTGTTCTTCTCATGAATACCATTCATTTCTTCAAATTATTCACTTTCTGCAAAACATGCTGATTTGGCTAGTGCTCTCTTTTTCTTGTAATGAAATAAAGTCATCTCAATGCACATATTTCATTGTTCATTCATTATTTCAGTGATGGAATAGTTTGGACCTTCTCAAACTGATGGACCCTGAAGATCCCACGTGTGTCTCTGCCATGAGAGCCAACTTCCTGTCTGAAGCAGGTGGAGATGCCGGCATAGCGGATGGGAAGGTCTTCTGGCTTCAGCCACTCGTCTCTCAGGAAGGCTGCCATTGGCTGCTCCGATGTGGCTATCAAATACTTCTCGTCCACCGTATTGTCGTCAGACTTCTCGCTCCCCTTCCCAATCACCTGAACAAACACATTACAGGAAACGCTGTAATTCTTTGCGGGTTCGGATTAGAGGCTGACATTTTTTCGGGAAACAAAATCACTATTAATCACGTGATTGGGACGGGACAGGAAAAAATGTCAGCGGGAGTGGGCGGGACCGGGAATCGTAAAAACACTATGATACCCAACTTTATACACAAATATACCTTTTATATAAATTAACTATAAACTGTTTATTTTAATTTTGAACTCATTTCTAGTTCCTGTCTCTTTATGCTCTCCTCCTGTTTGCTTTGGTGTGGCTGGTTAAGTGAATGACGTACGCAGTCCGTGACGGACAGATTGTTAGCGGTGGCTCGTGTGTAGGCCCTTAATATCGTTACATCGGGCAGAGACATCCAAAGCAGACTATCATCATACAACCTCAAAATAGGGGCTTTCATCTGAAAGATGTATGTAGTAACAACTTTACATGGCCGCTCAATCTAATGTTCACTAAGAGAAATGTGTTCTATTCAAGTGTCGTGTGAAGGCTGAACCGCAGCGCGCCTCCACTGCGGGACAGATGGAGGGCGCGGTGAATCCTGCTCATCATTTTTTGGTCATACAGATAAGAGTAATACGTCTTTCAAATCTGTAAAGACTACGTTTATTTTTGTGCACTCAGAATAACAACGAAACGTTGCGCTTCTGTAAAATAATTCAAGCAAACAGAATGTGCTTTCTGTGAACTTGAGCGAGAAACTACCATACTCTGCGTATGAAAAATATATTTATAGAGAGTGAAATGTCTACTTTCAAATGATAAAAAATTCAAATAGAAAACGTTTGTGTTAGCATGCATGATTTACATGAAATTTAATGTGTGTGCCAGGGGCGATTCTAGGATTTTCATTTTAGGGGAGCTCAGGCCCCAATGAGGGTATAATAATAATAAAAATATTAAATAAAATAACGTTTGACCATTAGGTTAGGGTGGTATACTAAACCTATTGCAGTATTCCACTGTATTGCATAAATTAGATTGGAAATAATATTTGAGTACTGAATAAACCAAATACAAGTCTTCCTGATCACAAACACACACACAATTTTACTGTTTGCATTTCTAGTACAAACCTCTTCCTATGCTCAAATACTGTCTGTCACTGTCTTCAATCATTTCTGTGCATGACTGTATGGTAGTTAATGCCACATGCACTGTAATGTTTTATATTGAAAGTTAAATTTTCAAATGAAAATAGCAACATGATTGTTTTATAAAGTATGTGTTCATATGAGCTTAGTTTTCACTGGAGGAAACAGCTGTGGTGTGTGATGAGGGGTGAACACAGCGAAAAATTTACAGGAGATGGAAAACCGATTGCTCCCCATGATATTTTGTAAACTGGATTTATGACAAAAAAACTTGCACAGATGCAGATATAACAATCTACCGATAAACACACACCTTGTCCTCTGTTTCTTGCTCTGCGCCGTTGTGGTCAGCGGATTGAAGAACGTGCTGAAAGACGGGGAGGAGCCGAAGTCTGCCGCCGTTTTCATGAAATTTAAAGGGGACTGGGGCGATCATGAATTTGTGTACAGTTTATGGAGCTAATTGCTAATTACCTCTTTTAATTACCTCAATTGGTAATTGCCGTGAAAATGGCCTAGCAACACCCATTGTGTGTGCAATGCACACTGTGCATTGTTTAAGATGGCTTTCAGTTCAATAAAATAACAAATAAATACATTTTGGATTTGTATTCAACTAAAGTGGGCATGCTGTGATCTGTAATGTATTTTTTTACTGTAACTGACAGATTCCAGACAAAAAAAAACACAACACGGGAGTGGGAGGGAATGGGAGTCATTCTTCTGGGATTGGGACGGGACGGGATTTCCCCCCAGTTTTTTCATGGGATTGGGACGGGACGGGATTTTTTTTTTGTGGGAGTGGGACGGGAGAGGTTTGAAAATCCACTCCCGTGTCACCCTGTAGTTCGGATCAAGACTCTATAGAGGGTCTTCTACAGCAGCTGACCAACTTCTGATTATTTGATGAAGTTATTTGAACACTTATTTCAATGTACCGAGTACAGGATTCAACCCTTTATATCCATACATATACAGAATATATAATTTAGGTAATATAATTGAACATTAAATTGCAAATATAAACATAATTTGTAACGATTTTAATCGTTTTGATACAATATAAATTTATGTTTATAACATAAAATAATTACAATTTGCAAAATAATATTCATATAAATAATATTTATATATATAATTTATTTCATAATCTTTCATTTGTTTGATTAGTGCATTAAGCGAAAAAGTAACTAAATAAAATAAATGTCAAATTAATGGCTAAATAAAGTAACAGATGTAGGTCAAACCTTGTAGAGCTCCTCGTCAAACTGGCTGAGCTGAGCGACCTCCTGCATGACTTCTTTCCTCATGAAGAAGGGTGTGTACAGGAGGGTGTAGCTCTTGCTGTACAGGATCCGCAGTGCGTAGTTAATTAATGCCTGTTCCAAAAAAACTAAAGGCCCCTGAAATTATAGAACATATCAGCCAAGAAATTTAAAAATGGGTGTTTAGGGTTTTTTGGATTGTTTGTTTCGAAGAACTGGCAGCAGAGCGGGTTTAAATATTGTGAAAAAAGCTAAATGGGTCCAAAATGTTCAGGTTTACACAGAAGCAGTGCATTTAAAGAGCAACAAACCTTGAGGAAGTATCCTCTGCTGCCAGCCACGATGGCTCCTTTTTCCCCTTCGTATCCATCCACCATGACAACCAGATCCACGTGAGAGTACTTCTTCTGCACTGTGCAGTCGCCGCAGGTGCGTTCCACCTTATTATCAGCATCCTGGGAAAGAGAATCACCGCTTTATCCTAGTCTCCAGATGGAGAAGTTAAACAGCATCATTGTAGTATGGTTCATTTGCTCTATTCTAATTCCATGAACGTTCCTTGGTGTTTGCAGGTTTGCAGGACCTGCGCAGTGTATTGTGTGAATCACCTCATCGTTGCTGATGGGCACAGAGGGATGCAGGAGGTTGCCGATCTCTCTCAGGTACTCAAAACGCTCCGCCTCGACCTTTAACCGATCACTGTCCGTTTTCTGCACCGCCTCGTCCACCAGTAACCGCACCTTCTTTATCTGAGTCACCGTGAGGGGCTGACAGGGACAGGATGAAGAAATACTGGTCACAGATGGATGTGGATGATGAGTTTGGATAAGCTTAACTTAATGTAAAGCACTTTTAATTCAAGAAGATTTTGAAAGACGCCTCTTCCTCATCAAGGCTGCATTATTTGATAAAAAAAATACAGTAAAAATTTGATATTGTGAAATATTCTTACTATTTAAAATGTAATTTATTCTTGTGCTGGCAAAACTGAATTTGCAGCAGCCATTAATCCAGTCTTCAGTGTCACATGATCCTTTAGAAAATTATAAATGTCTTTACTGTCACTTTTGATCAATTTAATGTGTCGCTATTGCTTGACTCACTGATAATGTTTCTCCAGTGAGGGCTTCCAGATTCTGAGCCTCTTCTGGAAGAGTATCATCATCACCAACTGGCTCTTTTTTCTGCAAAAACAGAGTAAATCATCATAAGACCAGCAAGCAGAATATTATTATTACTCAGTGCTAACAGATTAAAACAAACATCTGACAGCTGATTTATGTACCTTCATCTTTTCCCCGATGGCTTTGCTGCACAGATTCTTGGCCTTGTTTAGATGATCTGCAGTGAAGCGGCCTGAAGGCAAAAAAAGAGAAGTATTTCTAACATCAATGCATGCCACTGATATGCTGTCAAGTGGCCTGGCAAGAGTAATTATACTATCTTAAGTTTGGAAATCACCTAGAGAAGAAGAAAGATTTTGGTAAATGAGTAAATGTGCTTTAGAGAGTAAATGTTGAATTATGCCAAATTAATTTAATTTTGTCTACTTTTCAGTAGTTGTATTTCTCTTAACATCAAGTATTACACCAACTAAGAAAATGTTGCCCAATGTTGTCCAATGCAACAATGTTCATATTAAAGGCTATGAAAACAAATATAGTGAATGTAACTATGTAGGCTAAGCTATATATTATGTGCAAAAAAGGGTTAAAATCACATCTAAATGCAAATAAATGCTTTTAAAGCAGAAGTTATATTCGCTAAACTAAAAACTAAAATAAATAAAAACAAAAGCACAGACTAATTCACTTTACAGTTACTGCTATTATAAAAACACACTTACTTGTAGGTTTAAAATTCTACATATGCACATTCAGTGTCCAACTTACAAATATTGAGCAAAATAATTTTAGTTATGGTGCTATGTCTGTTTGCGTGGTCGGTCATTGAAGTCTCGTGAAGTTCGAAAGACTCGCAGTAGTAAGAAATCTCAACTCCTGACGCCCAAAATGGAAATATTTCCATGACTTTCTAACATTCACAGATGGAGAAATACCCTGTTGATATAACTTCAGTGAGGGGGAAAACCATCCACACTCAAATGCATCAATTTAAACAGCGCAATGTAACTTTAGCAGCCCAGTCACCCGTTCTGGTCAGAGCATTGACAGGGGCCAGCCGATATTTTAAAACTATACATGGTAGATATATCTTACAAATTATTTTAAAGCCTGCTATGTGCTCGCCTCGTATCAAATCACTGTATAGCGATATAAACGGTATTGCCTCATACCATATCGTTTACAAAAAATATATTGATATATCATACAAACTCGATGCCCTAAATCACACGGTATTACAATATATTGTATTTGCATACTTTGACTAGTAGAATAAGGAATACGATATAATATATTGTAATACAACACAATTTTCATTAATTGAAATAAAATATAAATATGAAACGAAATTTCAAGTCGCCATGAAACAAAAGTTGCAATAGTCTTTTCTTCCCTATTATGATGTATATCTGAGTAAAACAGATTCTTGAAAGACAAAAATGGGAAAAAAGATGTAATTGCAAGAGGGAGGATTGCTACTTTGATTAAATATTACTATTAATATTTATAACAACTGTGTAATAATATACAATATTACTGCAATTTTACACACAAAAAAAGGTCCATTTTGATTTCAGAAATAGAAATAAGTTTAAGTTAAAATTCTAAAATGACTAAAACTGAAATAAAAAATAAAGCAAAACATAATAAATGTAAAAGAAAAAACTCTTCAAATATTATATAAATAATTCTAATCCATTATAAAACAAAGATGACAATGTATACACATTTTGCAATTTGAAAAAAAAAATCCTTATTTCTCTATACTATAATAATTAGAATTGGTGGGGTGCTTAATTGTCATAAAAACGTAAAGGATTCATTTAATGTCTTCAAAAAAAAGTTTTAGCTTGTGTCCTGGACACGGTATTGCCAGCTTCCACAAGAATCCCCCAAAAGCCATAACAACCAGAGGAGTATCTAAAAGAACAAGCCATTCACTGAAGCAGTACTTGCTTCTATATTATCCCCTTACAGGTGATTAAAGCATACCAAGCTCAGATATTACGAGTGAGACTTTTAGATGACATTTTTAAATGATACTGAATGAAAATTGGCCGCGGTCATTCCATAAGACTTTGACTTTAGTTGAAGAACATGGTAAAGCACTGCCAATCACACACAACAGCAGCAGCAGCAGCGCAGCAGAAGCTCTCCGATTCAATGCCCTAGAGATTGCATCAGATTGGCGGGCGATGCTACTGCGACACATTTCATCAATACATACTCAGAACTCTCCGAATAACATATGACATGAACATATATTAGGCTCAATAACACATACTAGTCTCATTAAATAAAGTAAAAAAAGGTTAAGCACGCTATGACAGCTGTTTTAACTATTAGCGTCAATGCAACATGCTAACTCACTCCAGTAACGTTACACCGGCATTGCGGTTTCTGAACATTTATACACATTAATATTAACGTTATCATGTGCTATAGTGCAATTAGTGTGTATTTCCCTTTGTAGCGTTTTAATGTTTATGAACAGATATGTTCTACGTGTCACAATCTGTTCTCATTCACAGGCTGCCATGCGTTTCAATAGCTTTAGCGTTAGCAGCTAAGTTACTCACATTTCCTCCATTCTGTGTCCGCCTCGACCAGTTTATCCACCAGAGACACATCTTTGAACCGTTTCCTCTGCGTTTCCCTCACGATTTCAGGATCGCCGCCTTTGTCGGTGCGAAACAGGTCTAAATCGAGCACCATGGTGCCTGTGGACGACGTGTGCAGTGCGGATGAAGGAAAGAATACGGAAAGTGTACCGTGGAGGGATTTGGAGGGGAGGCGCTAGAGAGCAACTGTTCATGAATATTCATCACGCCGCCGTGGCGAAGTTCTGAATCATACTACGGTTAAGGCTGAGCTAATGAATATTAATTAGTTTAATCCGACGTTGCTTGGCAACCTTCCAGGAGTGGTCCAGAGCCGTTGAGAAACAACGTTTCTTTTTTTCCGTTGTTTCTCAACGGCTCTGGAGTAGTCAGGCGTAAGTTAATTAATATTCATGAGCCAAGCTTTCACCAGAGTGGCATTCATGCATTTAACTGTTGCAGGGACATCATCAATTTACTGCCTCTTATATATGGAGGACCAAACCTGCAGAAATTAAAAATAAGTAATACGCAAATAAATAAATCATATTTAATGAATAATAAGATAAATACATGGATTAATAGGAAAGAAATAAATGAAAAATAAAAACGACTTGATGCAAATAAATATATTCATTTTGTAAGAACATTTATATAGTTAGTACTTTTATAATTTATTTATTTATTTCTGCAGGTTTGGTCCTCCATACTAATAGCATGATATTAAAATCATCCTATGTGTCAATAATGATATTTTATTATTTTGTTGTATTTTACTAGATAAAGTTGACAGGTTATGGTCAATAAAAGCCACTTTTTACTGACAGGTTTAGATCGGTTTAGCCTACATAAATATTTTATATGGCATATAATGACCAAATGCTCTATAAAGCAGTCCTGGGTAGATTGCTTACTAATTGTAGCCCTTTACTGATTCCAAATTACATGACAAAAATTGTAGTTAGTAATCCATTACATCACACAATTTAGGTATTTTAGATTACTTTTAGATTACTTTTGACCTAACTTGTTTATCACATCGATTTAACTACAACAATCTTGTATCATATTGATGTAAATATGTTCCATTCACTGTTATAAACGACATGAAGTGCATTAAACGTTTCATTATGACAAGTTTGTGAGTTTAATAAAAAGCGAATAATTAAATAATAAAAATGTACAATTAAAATAAATCTTTTTAACAATCAAAATAAAACACTTTTCTAAAAAGAAGAAATATTTTATTTGTTTACTTGCATGTCATGTGACCATTAAGCAACATGCAAATGTTTTACTTCAATATTAACTTATTAGTTTAAAAACTCAGGGGGGTACTTCAAGTAAATATACTAGGTGAAAGAGGTTAAGCTGACAAAAAGTCTGGGAATCCCTGCATTACATGTACATAAGAAAGAACATGAATTTATACATTTTAATGTGTTTGAAAGACAAAAGCCTTCCAGAGACATACTGTAGTAATACAGGAACAACCCACTGAGTGATAATTCAAATAAAAATGAATGTGTTCATCAGTAGATGATGGAATGTTGAAATGTTGAGAAATTACTTCTTAAAATTGAAATGATTTTTGTAAATCCGGTCAAATTTGTGTGAATGTCCACAAACCTGAAAGACTTTCTGAATGTATACAAGTGGTAGGCTATTTTAGAAAGCAACATTTAAACGATGAAATAGAAGAATTAGGGAGAATCATTAAATTATGAATAATTTATTGCTAATGTGTGAATAGCATGTACTCATATAATCAATAAAAAAGTATTTTTTTACCAATTTAAATTGATCCAACTCTGCAGTTAAGCTTAGCATATTCTTGTAGAAACAATCTGGTTATTGCTCCAATGGGATATTATGCTCCTGTGTGACTATTTACTGAAATAGTTCAATGGAAAACAATAGAAAGTGTAGCCCAAATTAAAAGATTTCATATTAAATTAACCTTAAGTATTATTTCACAATTCAATAAGGGTGAAAGTTTAAAAATAACACCTGCATTGGTTTTTATGTGTGTGTAACGCTGAAACCTGAACTCATCCTTGTTGGTGTTGCCAAGTTTCTGAACAGCTTTGGCAAGATTTAACAAGATTTAGTGGCAATGGAATTTACGATTGGTTTACTGTATTGTGGAAAGATGGGGTTTAAATTATTTGCCAATGATCAAATGCAAGAGAAAGAATTTTATGTAATAAATTTGAAATTGTGTCTTGATACATTTCATACTCATAACTCGAGGCTTTCTAATAGGAGGCATTCTGTGTGAAGAGCCAGCTGTTTCAAATTGTACACCAATACAAAAACATCAGTCGGACAAAACAGCCCTAGATATTTACAAAAGCAATGAAAGTTTATTTGTAAAACGTCATGCATTCGTAGTTTCCTAAACAGTTTATGTAACGATTAATGCATTAGCTAGATGTGTTAATGCACTGCAAACTCACTAAGACACGGGTGTGTTTTTAATTGTGTCTGAATTTCCTTGCATTATAATAATATAAAGATTACGCATTATACAAATATAAAGAGCCTTGCATTATTATAGTGTAAGACCATGCACTGATGTTTAGAGATATTTTGTCTCAATAAAATGTAGTTATTTCCCTTCATGTTATACAAAGACAGATTGTTGCAAAGCAATACAATTGTGAGAAACTGGCATTACATACAATATAATAAAGGTAATTAAACTACACAATTTAATGTCATTTACAGCAATAAATCGAAAGTGTCCTCTTTTTCTATTTGCAGTGGAAGTGCATGCAATTATTAGGAATATTCACTGGAACATGATGCTTAACATGCATGAACATAAGCATCAGAAGAAAAAAAAAAGCCAAATTAAATACACATTTATATGAAGAAAATCATTCACAGCATTCGGTAACCTCATATACTTCAGGATCCCTCTTATATCTTTCACAACAATCTAATGTGACCCAAGATGCAATTGAGGTAAAACTAGATGGTGCTTTTCCATGCAAAACTCTTATGTGTGTTCTGTATGTTGCTATGTGGTTACTAGGGTGTTCTGGGTACCTATATGATATTCCAGTCTGTAGATATGTCTCAGATTCCTCATTCGTTGTACATTGATTTTGTACCTCCATTGACATTGTGGGATTTCGTTGTCCATTTTATGCTCTGGCATTCAAAAGATTTAAATCAGGAAAGTTAGATAAGTACTAGCAGCTACCATGGAAGTCCTGGTGGAATCCGTCAGGAAAAATAAACCTACCTAAAGGACTGTTTCCAAATAACACACTTCCCTTTGTTTTGTCAGAATGGTGTGAGTCCATTAATTGATACAGTTTTGAAGTCCTTATGAAATGATTGGAATTCCTATATGTTCCTCTTCAGTCGGCTCCTCAGAGAACTGTGCCGTGGCCTCCTGGATGGCCAGCTGTAGTGCAGCCCCAGCTGGGAGTTTACAATACCCACTTTCTGAAATGTTCTCCACCTGTAGGTAAACTCCAGGCTTCTGCAAAGCCACTCCGTGAAGATGGGAGAAGAGCAAGGGTAGGTCTTTAGTCAAGGTGTACCTTGAAGCGAGCGAAAGCCTGAGATTCTAGTGGCCAGTGGGCGTATCAGATCTGAGCGTACTCTAACACGGTTGGACAAACATGTAAAGTTGGAAGGAGGTCTCGACCCAACGCTTTGGCATGGCACAGCTCCTCTCCGATCTGGAAAAGAGACGATAGCAAAACGCACGTGATTCTAGGAATGTGGTGCCTAAGCAATCGACTGTTCTTCTGGTTTGAAGGAGGGAACTGGAGCAGAGGATGACCATAAACACAAAAGTAAGCCAGACTTATCAATGTCTCACTGCGCCAATGCAACCAATCTGCCACGCCTCAGCATAATAGCAGTCAAGGCGCTCCCAAATAGAACGTCACAAAAAGGTGGCACAAGCTGAAAAGAAGAAAAAGAAAGAATATGCAAAAGAATAGAAAACAGATTGTGAAAGGGGTGAAGGTAGGAGATAAAGAGGCAAAATAACCTTGTATAGACATTATTTTTTAATGATTTCCATTAATTAAATTTTTTAAATGTGTCAATTTTATTTATTTCTATCATTCAGGGGTGTGTCTAGAGCATTTTAAATTGGGGAGGCCTGTTGGGGGCACTGGCTCAAAAGAGGGTGGTGGGGGCCACCCTCTTTGAATGAAGACTCACCTCGCAGGTGTAGTTTGTACCTGCTCGGAGATTCTGCAATCGGTACGTGTGATGTGTCTTAAAAAGAGTGAAATCCACTCTTTTTCACAAAGAGTGACAGAGACAGAGCAGAGCCAATTTATAAAAGAACAATATTTAAAAGCACACGTCCAGTATTGTGTGAGTGAAGGAAATCCACTTGGGAGTGGAGAGATTCGTCCTCGCGCACATGGATCGCGTGCCTACAATGCCAGAATCCGCCACTGCCAGATGCAGTTAGAAATGTACTAAAAACAAGCCTATGGCAAGACATTTGGTGGGGGGGCACCTGGGGCCTGGGGTGGCCAGCTAAATTTCAGGGGGGGCCGGTGCCACCTGTGGCCACCACGTAGACACGCCCCTGCTATCATTAAAATGATTTTATTCACTTTTAATATTTATGGTCCAAAAAAAAAAACGACTATCGAAGTGTAGTACCATAGTGTATTCCCTCTCATAAATAACAAGGAAAATCTTACATTTTAACAAAAAAATTATTAAATCAAAACTTATAAATAAATAAAACAAACAAAAACGAAAGCTAATTAATATAGCTTAATAATGAAAATGAAAACAGAAAATATATATATAAAAAAGGTATGAATTAGCTTTTAGTTTTTTTTTTTTACAAAACAAAACAACAAAGAAATAATACTATTATATTTATTAATCCATCCATTCTCCAAACCGCTTAGCCTCAGTAGGGTCACAGGGATGCAGGAGCCTAAATACTATAGTAATAAATAATATAAAATTCACTTTTTCCTTAAATATTCAAAATAATGCATGACATCACTTTTCTACAACGTGCAGCAGATACATATCTATTAATACATAAAATGTCTAGTAATTTTAAACAAATGTAATTTAGATTACATTTTATACAACTTATAACAAATATCAGTGTGTTTTGTCTGATTTAATCTTGATACACTTACTTGGGTAGCCATGTGCTTTTGCAAAAACACAGCTAGTTGTAGCACGACATTGACGTGGGCAGGACCATCATTACTTGAGTAGCAAATCAGGAGGCGAGGGGGGCGGGTGGTTCTGTCCAGCAAAACACACTGTCCTTCATCCAGTTCTTTGTCATAGTACTGTTCAATGCTCTCTGACAAATAGGAAAAAACAACCCAATTCCCCATTAGTACAAAACAACATGGACATTTTAGTAGAAAACAATGCCCCAAAAAACAGTTGCTTAACATTATTGTTGATGTCAAAGAGATACCATTATACAACTCAAACCTGGTCTCATTTTGGTCTGGACTGTTTTCTTTTTGAGTTGTTTCTTGTAGACAACAATGAAGGTGAGCACTGCGGTAGCAGCAAGCAGGATTCCCACAGACAAGAGCACCATTAGTGAAGAGCTCTCTGTGAAGTGTGGGGTCGGCGGTTCTGATTGTGAGAGAGAAAAATACTAACGCGATTATGACACTGGGTTTTTCATTGAAGTAACGGTTTCAGTGAGTGTTGTCGCTTTAAAAGCTGCCTGGCATGTTTCTCCACAAGCAGATATTGTACTTGCTGAAAGCAGTGCAAGACATTTGTCTCCTGCATGAACATGTCTTTATAGGTTACATACTGTAATGGTGATTTTTTTGATTGAGGGTTTCAACATACCTCAGAACTATGTTTTATGAAAACAATGAATGTTTCCGTACTGAATCCACAAAATCAGCAGCCAATCTGCGAGGGAAAGAAAAGGACAAAAACTACTCAACATGTAACAAGATCATAAATTGCTGTTGTAAAAAACAGCTGGAATTGATATATTTAGAAAATGACAGCAAAAACTGCACAGCTACTTATTTGCGGAGCCTATTGGCAGAGTTTTCTGTTTGTCTGAATGGTTGTGACAGAATGAGAGATAAAATTACATACACTTTTGATTTCATAATAGAGTACAACAAGCAACACACACTCGTTTAAACTGAAAAATGAAGACTCACCTCGCAGGTGTAGTTTGTACCCACTTGGAGATTCTGCAATCGGTATGTGTGATGTGTCTTATTGAGACTGAAATCCTAGGAGGACATCAACAAACATATTCTGATTTAATAATTAACAGGTAAGAATTTTTTTTTGTTTAATTATTTATTCATTTTACACTTCAGCAAATAACAATAACATCTGCATTACAGATATTGTACAAACGTATATATTGTTAACAAAAACTCACTGGTTTAATGCTTGTGTAATTACGTAGGCCACCGCCGAAAAAAAAAACATGATGAAAAATACTGATGGACTTTGAAGTTCTCAGGCGCAAGGTTAAAGGTCACATAAACGTCCCGGTTCTCCTGGTGGACTTCAACGTATCTGGGATACCAGTCTAGAATGATTGACAGAACATGACACATCTGATGACTATGTGCCATGAACAACAAAAACCCAGAAGACATGTGATAACTATGACACTCACCTTTCTTACACTCTTCAAGACCATTTTTTTCAGGACATGCTGAAAACACATAAGAAGCATTTGACAGGTTTATTAAAACTCAAGTATTTTACAACTTATTCCATAAACATGCGGTGGCAGGTTGTCAACACTGTTAATAGCTATAAAACTAATTACAGGGTTTGTTTATTCTTGTAAACTCTTACTGCGTGTGAAAAACTGTTTCCTCTTATAGAACTGGTCCCACCGCTCAGGGACGGGCAGTGCCATGACAGTCACGACATACTCGCTATCCAAAGACAGATGTGTGAAAGGATCGGAGTGATACACCTGTGGAAATATGTTACATGATCTCATGACTTCAGACTTCAGGAATTGGACACATGCAATTGAAAGCCATAAGGAAAAACCAGGACTCGTACTAAATAGCTAAACATTTAAAAGATGTAGAATGTAGGATGTAGGGCTGTCTGTCGATTTAATGCGTTCATTTAGTAGGATTCATTTTGGAAAAATGATTAACGCATTTAACACACCCCCAGGCCAGACCCATATTTCAGTATTCAATTTTATATAAATATATTAAAAAAAAGCCATTTATTATCATTATGCAATGCTGAATCAAAATATTTCATAATAAAGCTACTTTTTTGTAATGTCTAATCAATGCTTTTCTCATTTAACACAATAATTGCTTTATCTCAGCCAAAATATGATACATCGTCTAATTCATTAGAATAACAATTTCATCACTTGACAGCCCTAGTAAGATAAGGCCCTGTTTTTTCTAATAGTTTGGAAATTTTGAACAAGAACAATGGATGCTACATCATTTGTAGTTTTTTTTTTTACATACCCTCTGGGCATGTGCAGGGCTGAGCGATAGATTGGTACCCAGAAGAAAGAGCTGACATAAGACCTGAGATCCACCAAGAGCCTGAAGGGTTACTTGAAATCCACGTAAGAATGCAATACCTGTGTACATCAGTCAAATAATTAGACAAAGAGATAGACAGAACGACAGACAGATAAAATGACAGATAGACAGAATGATAGTTGTTTGTATTTAAATTTATTGCCATATCAGATTTATTGGCTATTACATGACAGATACAAATTGAACTGTGATGAGGTTCAGAGTGTGTAAGGAAGAAAACAGGGTCGACCTACTTAGACCTGTGCGTTTTTATTAATTACAAAGGAACAAAGTCGTGCTTTCTCAGTTCAGCACGGAACTGTCTCACCTCCTTTTTGGTCTTAGGTCTCGGGCAAGTTGCAACAGCTGCCGTCTAATTAAGTGGGCGGGGGTACATGCCGTGAACCAAGTGGCTGCCCAGATACCTTACCTCCACCCGCACACTTCTTCGGGTTGGCCGTCAGCCCAGTCCCTCTCAGAGCTCGTAGGACAGCCCGCAGATGCGCCATATGACGCTGCCAGTTCTGACTGTAAATGATGATGTCATCTAGATAGGCAGCGGCATAGGCAGCATGCGGCCGGAGGATTCTGTCCATGAGCCGCTGAAAAGTGTCCGGTGCCCCGAACAACCCGAAAGGAAACGCAACGAATTGGTGCAATCCAAACAGCGTTGTGAAGACTGTTTTTTTCTTTTGATATAGGCAATAAGGGGCTCTGCCAATTTCCTTTAGTTAAATCCAGTTTCGAATAAAAACAAGCTGTGACAAGCCGATCAAGCTATTCATCAACCCCGCAGCATTGGATATGTGTCGAATTTTGGCACCACTGCTGTGGGATTCTTCTATTACTGCCATGTCTACCATCGCCTCAAATTCAGTCTGTACTTTTTTTTGTGTTCAGGTAAACGATACGGCCAGCTGCGCACCACCATATGCACCACCAATATGGTGCTGAATGAGATTCGTTCGGCCAGACAGGGGTGAGAACACGTCTGCAAATTCAGCTTGCAACCTGGCTACATCAGTAAGCTGCGAGGGCGAGAGGTGATCTACTGCTGGCTCACTTCTGGCCCAAGATCTTCCTCCTTGCTCAATGCCATCACTAGCATCACTTATTCCGCCTCACTCCATTTTTAAGGAGGTTGAGGTGGTAAATCTGACGTGCCCCACTCCTGTCTGTTCGAATTACCTCATAATTGAGATCTCCCATTTGCTGTGTGACCTCGAAGGGTCCTTGCCCCTTAGCGAGTAATTTAGAATTAGAAATAGGGAGCAATACAAGTACTTTATCTCCCGGTGAAAAATCACGTAGTCTGGTTCCCATAGCCAGCTCTGTTTGTCCTGGGCCTGTAAAAAATTCTCCATAGAGAGCCGCCCCAAAGTGTGGAGTTTTGTTCCCAGGTCCAGTACTGAATTTAATTTCTGCTATCCGAGGGTCCATCCTCCCAAGCCTCTCTCAGGATGTCCAAGACCCCATGAGGCTGACGACCATGAAGAAGCTTGAAGGGGGAAAACCTTGTGGAGACTTGCGGGACCTCGCGCACAGTGCACAAGAGGGGTTCCAGAACTTCCAAAACATGGTTTTCAATGTGCATTTAAATCATTCCTCCAGGCCATCTGTTTGTGGGTAATAGATTATTTAAGGCCCAATAATTCGTAAAGTTTGCGTAACCTTTGAGACAAAAACAAAGTGCCCTGATCAGTGGGAATCTCCTTCAGGATTCCCAGTCGGGAGATTAAACGAAACAGCACGTCCGCTACGCTTTTTGCAGAAGGCAAGCTTTTTTCTGCTGCAAAGCGTAACTGCCTAAGGGTACCATGTTGCATAATCCACCAGGACTAATGCAAAGCGATGCCCCCGCGCTGACCGTTCTAATGGCCCGATGAGGTCCATACCAATTAGTTTGAAGGGGACCTGCATAAGAGGGAGAGGGCACAAAGGCACTTCGGAGCAGTCGGGGGATTCAATACTGACCGTCCAAAAAAGCCCACACCCTCTCGTGAATGCCCGGCCAAAAGAATCGGGCCATTAACCGGTTCAAAGTTGCTGCCTGTCCCAAATGTCCCGCCATAGGATTACAATGAGCCGCTTGGAAAAGCATTTCCCGACGGCTTTTAGGAACTAACAACTGGGGTGTATCCTGTTTTGTGTGAGCGTCTTGGGTCACTCGATATAACCTATCTTTTAAAATAGCAAAATAAGTATAGGAAAGCAGCCGAGCTTGATGGAGAAGCTGCCCGTCAAAAGAACGGACCTGTGCAAATGCGTTTTTCAACGTTTCGTCTTGTGACTGTTCCAGGGGGAAATCATCGCGCTATGTGAGGATTAGCCTCTCGACAGCACTCTGTTCCTCTGGCTCAGGTCCTGTTGGTCCCAGTTCAGCTTCTCCTAACTGTGCGACCGCCCCACTTCCCCATTCATCCAAGAGGCATCCGCACATAAATACCCCAATAAATGACTAAAAGCTGGCCAATTTGTCCCCAAAATTAGCCGATATCTGAGGTGCGGGCAAACTGCAACCTCCACATTATGCTTTTGTCCCTAAATTGATCAGCAACTGACATTAAGGGATATTTCACCATATCCTCGTGCACACCTGAACCTTTTATCCAATGCCTCGGGCTGAATCAGGCTTTGAGAATGCAAGTTTCATCATTCGATAAGTTGGTTCACATCTGAATCACTAAAGGCTTGATAAGTACCCCCTTAATGTCGGGTATTGCGTACAACCACTTGATCTGGGGCAGTCTGCGGTGCGTCTGGAACCGGGATCAGTGTCTCCACCTCCTCACTGGACACCGATCAACAAAGTGTCCTGGATCCCCACAATGCCAACACATCGGCCCAGACCTCCCCGCCACCCTAGTGGCAAGAAGCGAGTCAAGGAATTGACTCACTCGTGCTGGCGCTGCTTCTCAGGGCTAAGGTCGGCCCGCTGAAGGATGTCTCATTTCATGTCTTCATACACCAGGAGGTTCTGGACTGGCAGGTGTTGTGAAGCCATCTGCACCTCTCCTGAAAGCAGCAGGATGAGGCACACTGTCGAGTTGGATTGGGGCCACCCACATGTCTCAGTGGTCCTCTCGAAGAGATCAATAAATGCCTCCAGATCATTCTGAGGACCCATCTTGTTTAAAGGCTCGTGAGTGGGCAGGACTAGTGTAGATGGAGTCCCTGCAGCCTGAACCTCCCAGTCTATCCAGCTCTGGAACAGTTCGTGGTCCTCCTGCTGTGCCTGGCCGAGGGCTTGGAACCGACATTCCTGATTTTCCCTCATGTCCAGTAGCGCCTGATGATGTTCTTGGTGGAGTCTCGCAAGCAAATGGATGACCTCCGCAAACGACTAACCTGACGGGGACTGCATGACAGCGGCAGCGTTTCTTCTTCCTTCCCTTGTTTCGACACCAGTGTGATGATGTTCAGAGTATGGAAGGAGGAAAACAGGGTCGGCTTACTTATGGCGCTTTTTCACTGCATGGTACGGCACTGTACGGCTCTGTACAGTTCACTTTTGGGGGGTTTTCCGCTTGGTACAGTACCTGGTACTTTTTTTAGTACCACCTCGGTTGGGGTTCCAAGTGAACCATACCATTACCAAAACGTGACGTGTAAACTCTGCTGATCACGGATTGGCCGGAGAGAATCGTCACTGCCTGCATCACTGAACTTGCGACACAAAAAGGACCGCTAGATTTAAATCAGCACAGCCAGCGAAGGATCGAACGCAATTGTTTTGAACAAGCACACCTTTTTTTAACAACCAAAAAGTGGCTGTTTCGTTGTCTGTTGAGGAAGTACAAACGTTCCTCTCGTTGATAGCAGAGGAGCGGATCCAGCGAGAGCTTGGGCGATGCGGAATGAAAAAGTTTTTCAAGAGTCGTGGTAGTAGAGGCGGCGCAACTATAACCACCCGCCCACATGTAGCCAATAATCCCGCCCACTCTAAAGCGGCACTGAACTGCAGTGGAAACGCAAACCGTGCCGTGCCTTACTGAGCCGTACCGAGCCGAGTCGTGCCACGCAGTGGAAAAGCGCCATTAGACTCGTGCATTTTTATTAACTACGAAAGAACAAAAAGTCGCGCTGTGTACGCTTCCATAAACAGTCACTTTTAGATCAAGTACTCCATTTCTCAGTTCTCCACGGCTCTTAGTCTCCACATCCACGAGTGAGTTCTCAGTCCAGGCTTTCGCTCTCTTTTCCCATTTTCCGGTGGCTTTTCATCCGGTCTCTCCAGCCAATTACTGCAATCAGACACAGGTGTTTGTCATTTTGCACTTGACCTACTTACTCACAGCTCGTCTCCATCTCTATCCCATTCTTAACCTTCAGTAAATACCAATGAGTCAGTTAGTAAGGCCTATATGACACTTTGTTACAATTCTCTATATATATTAGAAGATAAAGGCTTTATGTCGAGGTGGGATTTGGGCATCACGGATTTCTTTCTGCAAGAACTGTTTAGAGTTAAAGTGAAGGAAGTGAGTGGCCAAGACATGGTAACCCTACTAGGAATTGTGCACCTGCATTAATCCAAAGGACAACAAACAGCAGGTCGGTAGTCCTGAGCACACACACCACCGTGAACACCACACACTGCATTTTGCTGCGCATGGGGTGCACACTGGGGGTTTGGGGCCTTGCTCAAGGGCACCTCAGTCAAGGGTATTGAGGGTGGGTATTGAAGAGAGCGCTGTTCATTCACTCCCCACCTACATTTCCTGCCGGTACTGAGACTCAAAACCACAACCTTTGGGTTACAAGTTTGAATCTCTAACCATTAGACCATTTGTGCGCTGTTTTGCCACTAAGTTTCACCAACACAGCCTGCTCAGGTGGGATTTGAACCCAAGCCTCCATGGCTGCCTCATCCACAATTAACATGTGTTTAGCCACTGCTCCACCATGGCTTTTCACAATTATGTCTGCTTGATCATTTCCAAAAATGCCACTTTGCCCTGAAATCCAGCAGAAAACGATATTGTAATTAAGTTTCTGTAACTGATCTGCTTTGATTAATGTAATGACCGAATGATAGATAGAACAATAGACAGACCGAAGCAATAGTAGACAGACAGACAGAATGATGACAGAAGCAAAGAAAACTAAAACAATAGCTACAGACAGACAGAATGACTGACTGACAGACAGACAAAATGATAGAAAGAACAATACAGACAGACAGACAGACAGATAGATAGATATAGACAGACAGAGATAGTACAACAGACACAGTCAGATAGACAGATAGATGAATGGTGGATGATACGGATGATGGATGAGCGTTGTGTCTTCATTACCGTATGGCCTGGGTTCCACTGACACAGTAATAACATCATATGTTGGTTCTTCACTGGCTTCAAACTCAATCTGAATATTGTGTGGTGCGTGAACATAATGCTGGCAGACCTCTGGGGTTTCCTGACCTAGAAAAGAGTGACAAGGCCAAGGCACACAACCTGGCCAATGAGAGAAGTTACTCACAGTAATACTAAATGTGCTGTTGTTGTCTTAATGAGCTATTAATTTGACCTAGTGAAATCCCTTGTAGCCTATATTGTATGGTTTGGGGAAAAAAACTTTGTGTAAATTACCATTATAAATTTAAATTACATTATAAGGGTAAATTAAAGTTTTTTTTTTTAACAAAACAACATTACTGGCAATATTGTAGATACTGTAGAGCTGTTATATCTATAACCAGTGTTGGGTGTAACACATTAAAACGCAAGTTACGTAATCCGATTACTTTTTCAAGTAACTAGTAAAGTAACGCATAACTTTTTTAATTTACAAGAAAATATCGGAGTAACTTTTTCGAATAAGTAACACCAGTTTTCCCATTTATTGACTGACAGCTCTCCTGTCCCCATGTTGAGAGAAATCGGGAGTAAGTGCAGAGGTGCATCTCACTTGCACACAAACAGATTTTGTATTCCTCAAAATGAATAAAAAAAACAGTGAAATGAAAACTCACAATATGAAACCTGCAATAATTAAATGTTAAACAAAACAAATATCCTTTATGTATTTAATATAATTTTATTAACCAGTGTCTTTGCTGCTGACATTCGATGATCCACTTCAACCATACTAATAATCAAAAATGACTTTAGATAAACATAACACATTTGTGTTTCTTTTTTTTCTTTTTTTTTTAATGCTGAAGAGTGTTGAACTTTCTTCTCATGCATCTTATTCTTCATGCAATCCAGAATGGCACTACAGTTTAAAGGTTTGTTTGAGGTGCGTACTCTATTGCGTATGGGATTTCCATTTACTCAGCCTCGGGCTTATTTATTTCACTTTTTAGGGTGAAAGGACTTTCACATTTGCCAAACTGACATTTTTACAATAAAAACAAAACAAGCAAGCCAGCCCAGCCCAGATGAGAAAACAGAGAGCATACACAAAAAGTACAAAGAAGTGCAAGTACTGTTCACCTAAAGCAAACGCTAGAGTTACATTACTGTACTGTACGCCAAACGCTCAGTGGAAACGAGCCTGTAGGGAGTAACGCAATATTGTAATGCATTCTTTTTTAAAAGTAACTTTCCCCAACACTGTCTATAACACAAATACAACAACAATTCCACAGTCATGTATCCTGAAGAAAGCATTTAAAGTTAGTACACCTTATGTAGATTGACAACGAGGTACATTGTT
The DNA here is from genome assembly GCA_018155175.1 of Sinocyclocheilus anophthalmus. Lineage (NCBI taxonomy): Eukaryota > Metazoa > Chordata > Actinopteri > Cypriniformes > Cyprinidae > Sinocyclocheilus > Sinocyclocheilus anophthalmus. Next base: position 261,156 of record JADLZN010000719.1, read on the forward strand.
GAGTCTTGAAAATGTAGTCGTAGTTGAAAACAGCCAAAAACATCAGGCAAAACATAAGAAAGAGAATCATAATGAGCTTGTCTTGGAAAGCAGCTGAAAAGAACAATCATACATATACAGATTATAGCTTGGCTCAAGAAAATCCAAATATAAAAGTGATTCCCAGAACTGCTGCAACTGATTATACTGCATACCAGCTTGTTTTGTTTAGTGAAATTATCGGAACAACTGGAGGTACAAATCCAACAGAGAGAGTAATGTTCCTACACCACGCAACCAGTGTATGACTGCTTCATTCATTCTTAGACAACATGTGCTGTCACAAACAATTCTAAATAAATGTACAAATACAAGTCATCCTTTTGGTATGTGTCGGCACTGATTGCTGTGAAAGAACATTTAAACATGTTTCTCCAAATGTTTTCATTTAGTGATGCAGTGGATGTAATTCTCCTAGGCACAAAATACATGCAAAGTAAATTGATGTCAGTCTTCATTCTCTTCAATTAAAAAAACAAAAACACACACATCAGCAAGACTTCAACAACCATTTATTTCTTGTCTTAAATCTCAAAATTAAGCTTAAAAAGACAACAACTGAATCAAATTCAACATAGAGCTGTAAAAACAAAGTTCACCTCAGTGACGGTTTATCTACAACATTGTACACAGAAATGTTTTTTACTGGTTGTCTTAAATAAAGGTCTATCACTCTTGCTCAGCAATCAAATAACTCATACCGGTCATTTTTATCAACTCCATAAACCTTGGGCATAAAGCTGGATTCAGTTGTGTCATTAGTCTAGGGGTGCAAATAATAGGACATAATAATGACTTACTTCCAAAAGGGCTGGAGGAGGGAATGCTGGGAGATATCTGTACATCGTCTGCTGAGAGTCTGCAGAGTCAAGCTGGGATTCCCCTGAAAATCATGGTCATTTAAAAGCACACTATTGATTTATTAAATATACACAATTGAAACCTTTTGAACGGATGGAAGAGTCAAATATGTAGTTTGTTCAAATACTATATATTTTCCATTTAGTACCGGCCATTCGGAAGCAACAAGAGTACTTGCATGTTTCCGAAGACAAATTTAAGTGAATTTTCTTTGCGCTTCAAATTTCTTAATGCATCGGGTTTCCTTCTGGTGCATCAGTGAATGTTTGAACCTTTTTTAATAGTTGTGTTGAGTCCCTCAATTGTCCTGAGTGTGAAAAGATGGATCTCAAAATCATACAGACATTGCTGGAAAGGGTTCAAATATGCAAAAGATGCTGGAAACTGAAGAATCTGCAGGACATGGAGGATTTCTCTGAAGAACAGTGCTTAGTTTAACTGTTCAGAACAAACAAGGAACTCAAGAACAACCATCACAAAACAAAAAAAAACATTCGTAGATCATCCAGGTAACCACACACAATATTAAGAACCAAGGGTTCCCAAACTTTTGAACAGGGTTATTTAAATAATTTCAGCTATTTTATATTATTTTTTTAAATGTAAACATCTTTTATGTAAAATATCATACTCAGGACAGTACTAAATAAAAAAGAAAATGCATTTTGTATGATCTCTCTTATTTTGTTAAAGTTATTCACATTTTCACAGATTCTGCAAAGGGTTCCCAAACTTTCACATGCCACGTATATGTATATATATATATATATAATATATATATATATATCTACACAGTGTTGGGGGTAAGCCATTAAAGTAACGTGAGTTATGTAATCAGATTACTTTTTTCAAGTAATTAGTAAAGTAACGCATTACTTTTTAATGTACAATAGAATATCTGAGTTACTTTTTCAAATAAGTAACGCACGTTACTTTTTTCCAATTTATTGATTAACAGCTCTCCTGCCCCCATGTTGAGAAATCAGAAGATCTTACTGTAGTTCTAAAATAAATATGAATATTCATCTCACTCACAAAAAAAAAAATCAGATTTAGTTTTCCTCAAAATTAATAAAAATAATGCAACTCAGAATAATGCGCAAACTGGAATAATAAATGTTAAACAACACAATAGCTTATTAAGCAATGTCTATGCTTCTGACCTTCGATGATCCAGTTCAACGATACTAATACTTTACAAGAGAAATAATAATAATATACTAAGCACAAAGATAATCATCGCAAACAATTGTGTGTCTTATGTTTTCGCGTGTTGAAATATTCGCTTCTGCATTCTACTGTTACGGAGGTATTTTACTTCTACCTTCAGCCTGAGGCTTTTCATTTCACTTTTGGTGTGAAAGGGATTTACAGTTGCCAAAAAACAAACTTTTGTCTTTTAAAATAGAAAAAGCAGACACTGTCCAGATTTAAAGGCAGACAAAGAATTGAGCCAAGCGATAAAGCAACGCTACTTTCCATAAAAGTAAATAAGTAACGTAAGTACGTTATTTTTATGGAGTACGCATCTTGTAAGCATTATTTAAAAGTAACTTTCCCACAGATGGTACTATAGATATATATATATATATATATATATCTTGGGTATATATATATATATATATAATAGATATATATATATAATTAATAATTAATATATTGCTTCATGCTTCCAACTTTCACTTCATTATTAGCTGATAATATAATTAGCAATATAAGAATAAGTGGACTTTGCTGCATTTCTTTGTAAGTGCTTAACCATGCAAATAATATGATTCATGCTATAATCATCAAACTAAATAAGGCTGAAAGATACTATAAAAAAACCCTCATGCAACCTGAAAAACCAGGTACAGAAGATGGGCTTATAGGATTATCTTGTGGCTTTATAACCGTGATTGTGCGGCATGGAGCTAAAATCTCAGAGGTGTTTTTAGGGTTAAATGTATGACCTGGTATGAAATGTACTGACTGGGATTTTTCTTCATATGCAACAAATTTCTCTGATATTTTAGAAACAGTTTGTTTGTTTTTTGTTTATTATTTTTTATTTTATTTTATCTTTTATTTTTTTTGTATTTTGTTTGTGTGTGTGTTTTGTTAGTCTTTTTTATGCTTTGTAAAAATATGCCATTGAAATAACATGGTTTTGTATAAGTACCATGGTATATATTACAGTGCTATATTTGGTCGTAGTACCAGAAAACTATTATCACTGCATATTAGAAACTAAATTACAGCACTTTTACAAATGACCAGACCTTTACCATGCGGTGTTCTTCATATATTGTTTGTAATGTATTCAAATTATTTATAACTTCTGATATGCATTACCTACAAGCATTCACAGCCACAGCCAGACTGTTACCATAGAAACCAGCTCTTTATATGGCAACGTCTCTCTCTTCTCTCTCTCTCTCTCTCCTCTCTCTCTCTCTTATCATTTTCAGCCGTTAAAGGACTTTCACAGATCACCATTGTTGTTGGGTTACCGTAGGGCAGCTTATTTGTATGTTTTCTTGTTTTATTACAAACATTTCTGCACAATTTGTGGCTGCATGACTTTGGTGCTGAATAGATTTACAATCATGATACCGCATATCCATAGATTACATTTAATGCGAGTTCTGTTATTCTTTCAACTAATTTCTGTTTATATTTATAAATAGAAATGCACCATTTCACATAAAATACTGGAATATGCCAGATTAATATGCAGAGACTACTATAAGTGTAAACACTGCTCTCTTTCAATATAACATAAGTGAAATTAGGAGGTACAACAAAAATCAGTTTTTGATTAGATTGAGGAAAAACCCATCATAGTGCTGAGCATTAAAGGGGTCAATGATGCGATTTCAAGTTTTCCTTTCTCTTTGGAGTGTTACAAGCTGATGGTGCATAGATAAGATCCCTGAAGTTGCAAAGACTCAAGTCTCAAAACCAAAGAGATATCTTTATCAAAGTTAAGACTCTGCCAAACCCCCCTAAAACGGCTCGTTCTAACAAACCCCCACATATCTACCTCACTATGTGGAAATATTTGCATAACGCCAAATGTTCATGCAAAGAAAGAAGGTGTGGTTTTAGTAACCGCAGTTAGTGTTGATGCAGAATGTCAGGGAGACGCTGTGTGTTTCAGGCAAAAGCAAAGAACTTTTATTTGGCCTTCCGAAAGTAGATGCATTAGGAATCTTTAAGATCACTTACAACAGAACAGCAATGCATTTTATGGAAGACCGTTTCGTGAACCTAGGAGAGGAGATAATTCTGACTTAGCTATGACAATCTGGCGCTTCTGAATCAGCTTACTGTTGGTTATTAGCTTAAGTGTGTGTGGTGTGTGTGTGTTGTGTGTGGTGTGTGTTTGTGTTTGTGTGTGTGTGAGAGAGAGAGAGAGAGGACAGGGTCACATCACAGTGGAGTCAACTTTCTTAATCACGGCTTGTGTACTGCAAATAAATACGAGCATCATCACTGTCTGTCACGCGACTCTTTACATTTCTACGAGCAACCCCTAGGCCTCTGTCCACCCGTCGCCCCCGCGTGACCCAGGGCCTCCCGTCTTTACATTTATGTGGAAAGATGAAGCTCGCGGTTATGGTAAGGGGCGTTACATTTCCGATGTGTGCTTGCGGTGTTCGGCCAATCACAGTGTACTGGGTCAGCTGGCCAATCAGAACAGACTGTGCTTGTCGGAAGGAGGGACTGTAGAAAACGAAGCGTTTGAGAGAGAAGGGGCATAGAGGACCTACAATAATGTACAGTATTTGAAAATAATGTGTTTTTTGAACATTAAATAATGTCAACATATTCTGTTACACCAATACACAAAATAATGATCTTTAAAAAAAAACATCATATGACCCCTTTAATTTCCCATCTAACGCTGGGCTGCAACAGAAATGCCATTGGTTATATGTTAATAAGCTGAACGACAGGCTTAGCTTAATAACTTTAATGCTATTGTTCAAGCTGTGTTGCATCATTTTTATAAGGACAATATAAGATCCTATTTGTTTAATTAACTGAGCATTTGTGTAGTTTATGTCTTCTGAATTGAAGCGCCATTTTACTCTCTCTCCCTCTTTCCCTGCAGTTTGTGAACTTTTCCAAGACTGTATCTTTCATGGAAATTAGTTTTAGCTGTGATAATCAACGTTTCTTTCTTTGCATTTAATTGTAATTACTGTGCGTTGGTAGTGCATTCATGATCAGTATGCCACATTAAAGTAGCTTCATTTATACTCGCCTCCAGACTGAAGATTTTACTGATGAATTCATTCAGTTAGCTGACTTCTGTGTACTGTATAGAAATGTATAGATGGTTCACCAAAGTTTGTTTGTTGCTATTTTGCATCTCTTGTTCTCTTTGGACCTTTTTATTATTCAAACGGCCCTCCGTCGAGAGCAACATCTCAGAGGTGTTTCATATTTTGGCAAATGCGTCTCGTTTAATATTGGCCTGTTGAGAATTTCAGTGCTTAATTGAAAGATATTAGCAATGAAAACGATCAGATGCTCGTAACTTTCCCAGCTCTAAAGACTTTAGTTGCTTATCTGTTTATTAATATTTGTATCATATTGGCACTATGCCTCAATTAACCTTCAAATTGTCCCATAAGTCTCAAATGAGGGTAAAAATGAAAGAAATTTAGCCGAACTCTGCAGTACTCAATACCTCATTTTAAAATCCTGGATATGTATCTATTCTATTGTATAGAACTATATCTTTCTTACTTTGTATTTCTAAGCAGCCCCATTTTCCAAAGTGGGCTGGGTGATATAAGCAAAACATTATTTAAAAAAAATATATTTCAAAATATTTTCAAGTTTTTAAGGAAAACTGAAATGTATTTTTGACTTACAATTAGGTCTTTAGTAAAGATAGGCCTGTCACATATTTAAAGAAGTGTTGTACATTGTAGGAAACAAATGTAAATAGTTTAAGAAATAATCATTTTAAAATGATATTTCATCTGCATGGTGTCATTTATTTCAAACAGAAAACGAGGTGAAAAGACAGCTCGGTATATCACCCACATGTAGTTGAAAGGTGCAAAAAGCATGATTTTCTCAGAACAAGTATAAATCATTTCTGTTTCATTTTGAGTGTTAAAGCTGCATTAAGACTTATGTTAGTTGCTAGAGTTAAAAAAGTCTTTGAACTTGGTAAATTTATGTTCAAGGATATATTTCTTGAACAATTTCCAGTACAAGACTAAGAATAAAAACCTCCTGTCAGACCACAGCCAGGATGCTTGAACGGAAAACTGAATAATGCTAAACTCCCACAACTGGGAAATCAGTTTTTGGCTTAAATTTACTCAAAGATCTATCATGTAACACAACAAGTTGGATCTTCATGTCTGTAGCAGTGGACCACCACAAAACCCGCACTGGTTAAACTCTCTCATACAGTTATAAATAATGAAAGCTTGCAGTGTTGATTTATCTGACAAACCCAGTAACGAATTTTAAAAACAGAATAGTTTCCACATTTTCACTTTCATGTGCAGATCTTTGCTCTCTATTCCTTGTATAAAGCTGTTCAGTCATGACATCAACTTATAGGACAATTT